>APFE031180040.1:0-15039 GCA_000404065.3 Pinus taeda
GGTGTGGCACCCTTGGAATTTCAGGGAAATTCTTGAAGGGCACGACCAACTTGGCACCCTTGGCATCACAATTAAACTGTTAGGTGTGGCACCCTTGGAATTTCAGGGAAATTCTTGAATGAAACGACCAACTTGGCACCCTTGGCATCACAATGAAACTGTTAGGTGTGGCACCCTTGGAACTTCTAGGGAAGTTCTTGAAGGGCACGACCAACTTGGCACCCTTGGCATCACAATTAAACTGTTAGGTGTGGCACCCTTGGAATTTTAGGGAAATTCTTGAAGGGCACGACCAACTTGGCACCCTTGGCATCACAATGAAACTGTTAGGTGTGGCACCCTTGGAACTTCTAGGGAAGTTCCTGAAGGGCAGAACCAAACTTGGCACCCTTGGAATAAAAAAAAAAATATAATAAATAAAAATAAGTAAGGAAGGAAAACTAGGTAAAGTTACTCCAAAGGAAAAATGATGATTAGAAACCAAAGAAATTAAATCAAAAATAAAACTTGGAATAAGGAGGATCATAGGAAAAAAATAAATAAATAGAGTACCTTAAAAATTCTACCCTCCCCATGTTGGAAAATGCTAGGTAAATGAGGTGGTTTAGAAAAAGGGGAAGACAAACATATTGTAAGGATAAAGATTAATCCTAAACCAAGTAAACTTAATTAAGAAAAGAGGAAGGTGAATTAAAATAAGAAAAATAAATTAAATTAGAGAAATATAGGGAAGCTCCATGTGGCATCAACCAACATAAGAATATCCCTCTAAGAGATAACCTGAGTTAATTTAGGAAGTAGATTGGGAACAAAATCTTAACTCATTAATTGACTCCAAGTAATAAACACAATTTAAGGAATAAAAGGGGGGAATAAAGAGACAACTAGGAGAAGAAATAGGAATCTTGTGAGATGAGGAAAATATTAGTTTTAAATAAAAAGTTAAGTAAATAATTTTGGGTGACCCTTGATGAGAGAGTGACACATGGGTGGGTGAATAATCAAGCTATTAAAAAGAAAAAAAATATTATAATTATGCATGACATGCCAAGTGTCATCTATGAGAAATCCTATAAAAGAAGGGGCAGGCCATGGTAGAAGGGACTTTGGGGAACCCTATTGTTGGATGGATGATATTTTATGAAGGCAGTGACTACGAAGCTATAGTGAGTTTGGTGAGGTAGAGGGTTTTAGAGAGGGGACTCTTGAGCTACTGTTGCTCTCCTCTGCCAGCTAGACTCTTCCTCCATTGTCCAACCCCATTGCAGCTCGGGGGTCCGCGGGGAAGAAGAGTACCCAAGGAGTAGGTTGGGAGGTTAACCGGTGGGTCTCGTTCGGATCAAGTGCGGCATCATATACTCGCAGACGGACCAGCGACAAGGAATTACCCGCGACAACCGATCAAGCGAAATCGCGCCTCTCCAGTGTACGGTACATGTGTATTTCATTATTACTTGATCTTAGATTTAAAGCATATAATGTGGTATTATTTCCTGAATGAACATCAGTGAGGTATGTGTTGATTAAATTGAAATCTTATTGTGTTTGTTTTCCGGTTGTAATTGCTGTGTAAAAAAAAAAAAAAATTGGCTGGGACATTTCACTGTTTTAGTTGGGTCGTTTCAAAAACCTTCAGTTTTAAGATCTTCTTTATCAACATTCAAAAGGTCCTGATGATGGATCCTGGTTGGGATTTGAAGCATTGATGAAAAATGGTTTTTACTGTGGATTCTCTGGTAACTAAATCTAAAAATATAAACCATAGATGTCTTAAATCCAGAATCATTTCCCTATATGGAGGGGATACATGGAGTGAAATCATTTTACTCAAAAAATTTAGAGTGAAGATACCAAGAAGACCTGCAGACCTTCAGTTTTAAGCTCTTCTACTATCAACATTCAAAAGGTCCTGATGATGGATCCCAGTTGGGATTTGAAACGTTGACGAAAAATGGTTTTACTGTGGATTCTCCGATAACTAAATCTAAAAATATAAACCACAGATGACTTAAATCCATAATCATATAAGTATGTATAAACTCATAAAAATATCACATCATTCGTGCTCATTTAACCTCCATGTTATAAATTAGACTCATGTAAAATGACCTACAACCAAGTTATGGCAGTGAACTACCCAATCTCATAAATATAAGTTGATTGATAACTTATGAGATGAGAGGTTATCTATGCAAACTTCAAATACTTAGTCACAATCATGTGGGTGATCCGTAATTCTTGAAGATGACAACCGCTAGAAAATTCAAAATTTCATTACTATCTCAGACAAGTAAGATAGCTAGTCCACCATAAATATACAATGATTTAGGAATTCATTCATGAATCATTCAAAACCATATATCAACCATTAATATAATAAGAATAATCATTATTCATAATTTCGCATATGCATAAATAATTTCACTTATCTAATTGTTTTAAGATGGTTGGCAACTAAATGAGGAACTTCAACTCTCTATCCAACCATAGGCCAACTACACTGCAACTTTCTTGCCACTGATCACCCCCGAGTTGGATGCAAAGTTTGAGGAGATACATGCTCAAGGAATTCATCCAAGGTTCAACTAGGGTATTGCCCAATTTCAAGAGTCTCAATCCATCATCTAGGTGGTTTATTAGTTGTATTTTCAAAGAAAGCACTACAAGAGCCTATACCCCTTTTGTAGGTGGTTTATTAGCCTTGCAACAAGCACCATAGTGGATCAACTCACATTGCTGAGTGGTTTATTAGCCTTACAACAAGCCCGTGAGTAGTTTATCAACCCATTCAACAAGCACTAAGTGATTTATCAATATATTTTGTAAGCACTTAGTGGTTTATTAACTTACTTAGGAAGCACTCATAGTTTAGTCCTCTTCTGAGCCTCCCACTAGCTAGTCATACTTGGAGATACACAATCTAGTGGCCTCAACGCATCAGTAGAAGGGGAAAGCACCCCAATTTAAGAGAAAAAAACTTGGTTGTACTTCTAGCACTACTCCCGCACTCCATGTCCAATGTCCCATGCTTCTTTCTCTATTGTTCTCTTTTCCTCTTGTTCACTTTTCCTTCTTCCTTCTTTTTTTCCTTGAGTCCCTTTGTATCATGCAATACTATAGAAATTCGTTTTCCCTCACCTTGTGTAATCAAGAAAGTATGAAAACTTTCCCATTTCTCAACCACATCTTTCAATCTATTAGGTGATGCTTCTATTTGTTATGCCACTAGCCACCATTGTCCCACTTCTCCACTCCCCTTCAGACTTCTGTGTGGTCCTCCTTTCAGTCCAACATTTAATATTTTTATTATTTTCAAGAAGACAATTTAATACTAAAACCATTTACAAGATTTGTTAGATATAACCGTGGATTCCACATTGGTCTTTATGATTATGATTACATGTAAAATAACATGGGTATAAAGGAAAGACTTTTCCATATAAATGCTCCTAAATTTAGTCTCAAACAAACGAGTTTGACATTTTCACTATAATTTTTTTTTCTTCTGTGAGATTTCAGATTGTGGAACTTGGACGATGATGCGAGAAATTTTGGTGAACATATGCATCAAGTTATAGATATTTGTTTGCTATATTTTCGGATATATGCTCCAAGGAAGTTAAGGTTTTTGTATGCTCCAGAATTCGGTCTTAAACATGTAAGTTTGGCATTTTTGCTATAATTTTTTTTTGTAAGGATTCATAAAGTGAAACTTGGAATATATTAAGGAAAAGTTTGGAGGAATAGATGGTTCCATTTTCAAAATTTTGTGCGTATAATTTTGGAGTTATACCTTATGGAAGTTAGGGTTAGTGAAGAGTCATGAAATAAATTTTAAATAGGTTAGGTTGATATTTTTTCTCTATCGTATTATCTAGGAATTTTCCGATTGTGGAATTTTCAGGATTTCATAATACATTTAGAAGTACCTCATATACAAGTTTTAGAATTATATTTCAAGAAATGGGCATGTGGCACACTATACACATTTTCTCATGGGAAGAGGCCAAAAAAACAACAAGTTTTGGGAAAGTTATTATAACTTTCAGTTGGTACATGAAATTTAGTTAAAATTTGCTGAATTGTAGAAACTACGTATCATCATATTACATAACAAGTTTTTAGATCCATAAGGCCTCAAATCTGAAAGAAATACCAATAAAGTTTCAACCATTCTGATATTCTCCAAATTAAGGTACATAATTTGTTATTGGCCTAACTGTTGATTAGAAGATCCTTTTTTTTAGTTGTAATAAAGAGGAGTACTATTTGTTTCTAGAATGCATCCAAAGCTACTACACCATTTAAATCTAATGAAGGCCAATCCTTGACTCGTGAAGAAAGTGAAGACTTATAATTTAGCTTATTTCAATTGGAGGAGAAAGTTAGTACAATGGATGGTTATATGTTGAAAAATGCGGATTTCATAGGTTCTCAAGAAAATATTAAGAGTGAAATGGAAAAGACGATGAATGGAAATAAGGAAGGAATAGAGAACAAGATGAATGAAAATAAGGAAGAAATATAAAAATCCATGATTGCTTCGGAAAATCTTTTCTTTGAGAGGCTTTTTAAAATGGGTGTGGAGATCCAAGTAAATCATGAACATAAGGAGAAGTATGTTGTTGATAATCAATCTCATATGGAGAGTATGCTATCACAATTGGAGAGCACAAATTTTGAATCACAAAACCATACTCATGAACTTTAAATCCAAGATCCACATCACTAGGTCTTCATGTCAACACCAAAGAATAACGAAGATTGATATGAGGAAATTTGATGGTAATGATTTTATAACGTGGATATTTCAGATGGAGTAGTACTTTGTTATACACCAAGTGGCATCCTTAGAAAAGGTAGATATTACATCCATGTTTTTAGAAAAATACCAACATTTATGGTATTAATAACTTTGTGAAATAAAAATTATTTTGTTATATCTTGGTCCATTTTTACAAAGGAATTGATAGCACATTATGGGGATATTAAGAGAAACACATTCTTTAGTAAATTGGTAAATCTTTAACAAAAAGGTCCAGTTATAGAGAACGTTCAACAATTCCAAAAGTTGACTCTTAGAGTAAAGAATATTTTAGAGCATAAATGTTAGACCTATTTATGAGAACTTTAAAGGAAAGCATCCAACATGAGGTGCATCTCTTTGAACTGAAATCTCTAGAACATGCTTTGATTATGACAAGGAAAGTTGAAAGTAAATATATGGCCACTAGAAAATTGGTCACTAATAACCATAGAGTAAATCATGCCCCCTTTCCTAAATTGAAAAGGTTGAATCCTCAACAAATGGATGAAAGAAGAGAAAATGGATTATGTTTAACTTGTGACAACAAGTATAGTAAGAGGCATAAATGTAGTGATAAGAAATTATTCTACATAGATTGTGAAAATGAAGATTAGGAAGTGGAAACTTCATAAGATCTAGAGGTAGAAGAAACTACTCCAACAATCTCTTGTCATGCATTGGCCGACATCGGTACTCCCCAAACCCTCAAGATAGAAGGATATAACAAATGATAAAGGGTAATAATATTGATTTATTTAGGTAGTACCCATAATTTCCATTAATTAAAAATTGGCAAAGCTTCTTAATTTCTTTGCATATCCAACACTTGGATTTCAAGTAATGATTATAGATGGGGGTACCATAAGTTCTTCATGGAAGTGACATAAACTAAGATGAATATGGGGGACTATTTATTGGTTACTCACATGATTGCAATCCAGATGGGTGTTGTTGATGTTGTATTAGGGGTGCTAATTTCCAAGATATTTTCATAATATTTTCCTTAGAAGGAAATGAAATTGAGCTTAGAGGTATCCAAGGGAAACCCAATAAAGTGATAAGCTCTAATAGCATGATTAAATTGCTAAAAAAGGGTCACCAAGGTGTAATTCCACAATTGTATTCATTAGATGTTCAAACATCTATATCCTTTGCTTCAATGGATATTCAAAAATTTATCAAAAATCATGCTAAGGTATTTGGAGAAACACATAAGGGTCTTCTACCTATCCAAGATCATGAACATGCTATTCATTTTCAGCTTGGAAATATACCACCTAACATTTTCCTTACAGATGTACACATGCACAAAAGAGTGAAATTTATCATATGGCTCAAGAAATGTTAGAGGAAGGCATCATTCAACCTAGCTAGAGTGCTTTCTCTTCACTATTTCTAATGGTTTAAACAGAAGATGGTTCATGACATATGTGTCTAGACTACAAAAAACTCAATAAAATGACAATCAAAGATAAATTTTCTATTCCCATCATTGATGAATTATTAGACGAATTTCCTGGAGCAATTTTCTTTATTAAGTTGGATCTTCATTTTGGATATCATCAATTCAAAATAAGGCAAGAATGCATTCCTAAAAAAACCTTTAGAACACATGAAGGCCATTATGAGTTTTTGGTTATGCCATTTAGACTTACAAATGTACCTTCAACATTTCAAAGCTTGATTAATTCTATTTTCAAACCCTTATAAAATTTGTGCCAATATTTTTTGATGACATACTAATCTAGAACAAATATTGGGAAGAGAATGTGCAACATGTTGACAGGGTCTTGACACTATTGGAGGAGAAAAAACTATATGCAGAGCCTTCCAAGTATTCCTTTGGGGTTCAAGAAGTGGATTATCTGGGTCATATTGTATCACATGATGGTGTCAAACTGGATTTTAATAAAATCAAAACTATGAGGGAATGGCCAATCCCCAATATCTTGAAGAAACTTAGAGCTTTATTAGGATTGACAAGATATTATTGCAAGTTTGTGAAGAATTATGGTCAAACAATAGAATCTCTAACAAAATTATTGAATAAGGAAGCATTTTGTTGAACTAAAGAAGAAGCCAAAACATTTGAGGAACTTGAAGAGCCTATGTGTACAACCCTTGTCTTGGAGACACCTGACTTCAAAAAAATATTCATTGTGGAGTGTGATGCCTCGTGACATGGCATTGGTGTGGTTTTGATGCAAGAAGGATTACCCCTTTCCTTTGAAAGAAGTGAACTTAATGGAAAGAACTTACTTAGACCCATCCATGAAAAATAAATGTTGGTCATACTACATGTAGTTGAGAAATGGCGTCCATACCTAATAAGAAGACACTTCAAAGTAAAAATAGATCATGATAATCTAAGGTATTTGGAGTGAAGGCTATCCTCAAAAGATAAACAAAAATGGGTAACAAAGTGTTGAAATTGTAACTAGAGTTAGTCTTCATAATATAAGTTTACCATTTATATATTTATTATATTTATTTTTATCAAAGCATGTTCTTCGTGCTTAGAGAGTCAAAAAGAGTAAAAAATAATTTATTATGAGAAAAAAAAATGTACTTGATTCATGTCCCATTTGCACATTTGTAAGAAAAATAAATTTGAATTTGAATTTGATTCATAAGTCCACCAAATGAAAAAGTCGACCTAGTCCTCCAAAAGACACATATTCAATCTCCTTGACAACTATATATAGAAGAAAATTCAACCTACTTGAGAAACAATTCAATCATCACAACAAGAGACTTTATCTAAACCAAGTGAAGGAGTAAAAGAAAGCTAAAGAATAAAGAAAAATAAGTCAAAACATAGAACAACTTGTTGTTGAATAAATTTATGGAGCTCACATGTGTGATAAGAGGTCGAAATTTTTGAGGCACTGTAGGCCAAATTTCAAATCCTCTTGTTGCAGGTCCGAATTTCAGATCATTGACTAAAAGTGAAGCAGTTTGACTAATGTTTATTGACTTTGGAGGTGACTTGGAGGAGGGTTAAAATTGGTATTTTGGTCACAATTTTGGTCTTGGTCTTGGTCTTGGATATCTCTCATTTTGATTTTATTCTATAAGAGAAGGATTGTTGGGTTTTCCCTTTGTAGGATTTTCCTTGGCTAGCAACCTACTTTTGGTGTCTCTTGTCTCTTTATGGTCTCTATATTTTCTTGGTTGATTGGAAATTTGTATAATTTCTTGATGAAGAAGACATAACAAGTAATAAGAAGACAACTAACATTCACATGTAATTATAAAGAATATAAATCAAGCATTAATCTGCACTAACTTGGTTTCTCGACATGGTATCAGAACTAGGAAAAATTGCAGAGCAATGGCATCTGCGGCTTCTTATGTGTGAGATCTGAGTTATCTCAAATGATGCTATCTCTATGTTTCAAAGATCCTACCTGTCGATATCTTTGTGATTAATTTTATGAACCTAGATTCAATTTTTTAAGTCTTATAAAAGCTATATTGAAGAAATTGAAAGAAATGATTGAACATACATCTCACTCAAGAAGACGAAGGCACTAAATCCCAGTGGAACCATGCAATTTGGAGACACTATGTTTCTATGGAATAGTGAGTACTTGTGGCTTTATACCTCTACAACTTGAAATGAGTTATGTGGCAGTTCTATGAGGTTCATGTGAGCTAGCCATGGCACTTAGTTGGTGTGGAAATTCACAAACCTAAAGCACTTCATTACTATAAAATATCATGATATCCAATACCAAATATTTGTGAGGACTATAGTATATATCTCCTTGAAAGAAAAACTACGACTCGAATGCATTAGAGGAAATTTCATCCTAAAAGTGACCTCCTAAGGAAAAATAATAATTAAAATAATAAAATAAGATTTATGAATTTTGTGTAGAAGTTCTGCAAATTCTCTACAAATCTTTCTCTAAGACCATGTAGAAAATCTGACTATTGATTAACCCGATAATGCAATATAACCAAAGAAAAATACTATAATCTATTTCTACTATCAAGCAATTTGTGGAAGCTCAAAGATTGAGAAAGATCGAGCCGAACACATATAAACAGAAGAAGAAGAATCAATGCACAATACACATGAAAATACTTTGGGGAAAGACTCAGCTAAAAGCCCCACTATCTGTATTATCATACAAGGTGGAAATATCTCATAATTACACAAAGATTTAGCTCTCACAGCTAGCCAGCTCTCAGTACAATCCTCTTGGATGCTCACAGGCAAACAAGGCTTCTCAAAAACCTTCTCTCAGCCCTCCAAGCCTCCTATTTCCTTGTGCAGTTTCTCTTGGGTGATCCTATTGTTACCAAGTGTAACACTGATCTCACAACTTGTAAAACTGCGCAATCCTCAAGGAACCTTACCTTGACTGCATGGATGAGTTTCCTTTATAAGAAAACACATGCAACTGATAGTAACCTATCCTTGACATTTAGCTCAACTGGGTCTTTCTCAGAATAGACATGCATGAGTTTTCGATGAGAGAATCTTCAGTTCTTTGGAGTACACTAGTTTGATGCATGCATGCATAAACTGAATGAACTCACAATTAGTTCCTCAATCTATTTGGAACTAATTTAACTAGACATAACTCAGTTAACTAAGCTAACTAATTACAACTCAAATACAACTCATCCTTATCTCCTTAATTAAGGGATAATCTCCTTAATTTAAGGGATAACTGTTGCATGACTTTACAAAGACTTCTAGCTTGAATTTCTCCAACTAATTAATCCAAGATGAATTAATTAATTATTTTTCAAGCAGTTGGTGAGACTAACTTCGAATTTTAATTCTCAATTTTAATTCAAGGACAAATTAAAATTGGAATATTCTGGATTCGATTTTATCATTTCTTGTTGCTATTTTTAACATTTTGGAGGGAAAAAAGAAAACTATTTTTTATTTTATTTTTATTTTTGGCTTATTTCCTTATAGGTTTACTCAAATTTCAAGTGTAGACACTCGTTGGATGTGGAATTAAATTCCACATCCAAAGAGTACCCATTATGCATACTTTTGAGAAGTCCCACATTGATAAAAATTGCAGATACATTAAAAAAACGTGTTCAACATGCATTTTTAATGTATTTGCAATTTTTATCAATGTGAGTCTTCTCAAAAGTATGCATAATGGGTACTCATTGGATGTGAAATTTAATTCTGCATCCAATGAGTGTCTACACTTGAAATTTGAGTAAATTTATAAGGAGATAAGCCAAAAATACAATTAAAAAAAATAGTTTTTCTCCTTTTCCCTACAAAATATTTACAGTACCTCTTTTTAAATTTAAAGGATTTTGATTGGTTTACATATAATGACATGGAAATTAAATGAAAATTTCATGGGCAATTTTAGGCTGAAATTTCCTCTAATGTATCCAAACTATAAAAATCCAAAGTATGTAGAAACATAAACTGTATTGAGCCTCATCTCTATCCAAGTGACATTCGAATTTGTGGAAAAGTAACTAGTCTGAGCATGGAAGGTAACAAGTCCAAGATTATGATACCTCTATGATTGATCCAAGCCAGGCATCTAAAATTCTTGACATCCAGACCATTATACACTCACATTCCTCAATTGGAGCCCATCAACACACATACATCTGATTTGAAATAGAAGACAAGGCTATTCACTCAAGGAAATTTAAGAGGATAATTAGAAATAAATATTTGAGATTAAATGATACAAAGTCTGAAGGTGGAGAAAGAAAGAATAATATGAAGCAAAATTTCTGTAGAATCTGAATCTATGGAACAATGAAATGATCATTAAAAATGATGGAACTTGATCAAGTCATTTGGCTTTGATTAAATCCTACCTAATGATGATTCATATACTTTTTATGGTCCTTGTATGTGAAATAAATCTAGACCACTTGAGAGCCAAGGCTCCTCAAAGAATAAAGCAATTATTGACAAAGTGAAAGTATTGTTTTATGATTGTGTGGATGCAAATTTTAAGGTGGGCACAAAACTGACGTAACCCTAGCCACAATGGACTATGAATTAGACCCAATCTTCATTCAAGGTGTGCTAGAACTATGAAAGCTTATACAATAGAATTGAGAAAGGACCAAGCATCATCAAGCCTCAAGTGTTATGAACTTGGAAAATCTGAAGACAAGTCCAATATTCATCTAAGAAATTTGAAATTCAAGCCATGAAGAAAAGATACAAGCCTTATTATCTCAGCCTTTGCAGCATTGCAATAATATTTCCTTAAAGTAGCCTTAAGAAACTATGACTAAAATACACTAAATCTCTATGGCATCTCTATTGTAGACCAAATCTTTCTAAGGTTCATCTCTGTGCTATAAGGATTGTAATCACTATGATTCATATTCTAGTTTGGAGGCTGAAGGTTTGAGATAAAAGAGGACCATAAATCTAAAAAAGGATTGAGCTTCTCTATGATAAAAGGACTGAAGGGTTGGATAGGTAAGGTTGAAAGAGGCACATATAATTTTCTGTTATTACAAATTGTAAAATTATTTGAAGCTCTCTTACAATCATTGATCTAAATCAATCATATTGCATGGATTGTTAAGTCTTTTAGGTTATAAAGAAATCACATCTAGGGAATAACATGAAGAAGTAAGCTAACAATCTCATGCTTCTTTAAAATATGTTGACATATTATAAAACGATATGTATAGATATGTTAGAGATCATGACATAATTGATATGTTGGTAGACAAATCCTTTCCTTGCATATGAAGACTAGGTCTTTGTGCCCAAGGAATGAAATGTTTAATATAAGTTATGTCAATGATATTATATAGGGTTTGTAACTAACACATTAGTATACATTTAGAACTTTCAATTTGAAATTTGATAGAATTTGGATATTAAAGCATCTAGGGTTTGCATACCTTATCAAAGGTTTGGATTAGAAAACTCTAGGATCAAAACCCTAGAACTAATAATTTCCACTATAAGAAGAAGACTTAGCTCTTGAGAATGATATAAATGATATCATGTTGATCTAAGGACAAGGTTAGTGAAAAGTTACAAGATTAAGAGGAAGTTAACTTTCCTCCAAAAGATAAGTATTTTGATTCTCCTTAATTGCTAGTGTTGTTATTGTATTTATACTTCGTTTATATATATTTGTTGTTTCATAGCCTTCTAATAAAGTTTGTAGGTCAATAATAAGAATTGGCTAATATTTGACAACAGATGAAAGAATTGGAAGAATGTGGTGAAGCACAAAGACTTTTTTGAATCATAGCATACGTAAATGAAGAAGGAGATATCAATATGCATAAAAAAAGTCATCACTTAACATTAAATGTCAACATGACAGTAAGGCCCGTGTTGGAAATACTGAGAGGGGGGTGAATCAGTATTTCTTTTTCCCACTATTGTTTTACCAGTTAAAACATATATGTTAAGAACACGAGATGAACAACAAGAATAAATGCTTTTATTAATTGAAAATGTGTAGTAAAAAAGATACAATATATAGATGGTTACAATCAGTTGCCAAGCTCCAACTTTGACTTTGGTGAGGCTCCAACAACCAGAGCACCAACTCTATTTCGCCAAGACACCAATCTTGGACTTAGGAGCATCAATTCCCAAGGACTTCAATCCTTCCTACTTTTGAGGCATCAACCCCAAGGACTCTAATCCTTCCTACTTCTGAGGCATCAGCCCCAAGGACTCCAATCCTACTTACTTCTGAGGCACTAACCCCAAGGAATCCAATCCTTATGCTCTCAGAACTCTTCTCTACTGAGTTTTGTCTATTTACAGCTTCACTGTCGTCTCCAAGCTACAGTATCAATGACAACCAGTCTTCTTATGAATGAGTGTTTAAAATTCTGCACAGTGCCCACACATAGTCTCCAAAAGCCATTTTTCTCTCTGATAATGTCTTCACACAGCTTTAGTCAGTCTACTGTTAGCTGCACTAAACTCTGTATAAAGAACAATTTTCTGTTCAAGCTTATGTTCTCATTATCACAGTGAATGCTTCAACATGACCGTTTCTCTGTTGGCTGCTTCTCCCCTTCGAATGCCTACTGTTTTGTTGGTCCTTCATCCCTCTTTCTGTTCTGTTGCACCCTCTTTCTGTTCTGTTGGACCCTCATACAACCTCAATTTCCTCCAGCGTATTTCAGCAACTTTCAACAGCTGCATTAGCCTTCACCAGCATTCACCAACAACTTCATACAATGCTTAACCACCTCTGCTTCTTCTGCTACCTCATGCTCTGGTTCTTCACCACACCAACAACCACTATAGTTCTCTGTTTTTGCTGCTTTTATGCATTCCCATGCCTCTGTCCATTCATTTCCGCTTACATCGCCTCTTAGACTTCCTCAATGCTCGTTGTCATTTCCTCTGTGCTCGCTTGCTTCTTCAGCTTCCCATCTTTCGGTTTCCTCTATCTATTCGTGCTCACAGGACACGTTGAATCAATGGCTAGGACCGAGTCATATGCAGAGGACACATATTTAGAAAATTGTAACTGCGCTCCTGTTTTCTCATGATAGCAGGCATACACAAGGATGGCATTATTTAACAGACCTGCCACGTCCTGATCGCAATCACAGTCGCCATGACTTAGCCTCCTGAACTATCAGGAGTGTTATTGTATGCATCTTTGCCTCAAAAGCCCGTGCATGGAAAATATACAATTACACAGGATTTATGAGTGAAACAGGCGAAACTTGTTAAAGAGCCAGACTGCAATAAATTTTATACCTGCATATATACTGTATCGTGTCCACAGTATAATCACAATTAGGAGTTTCCCTTGGTTAATTCCCGATGGCTGATGGACGATCCACTATTGCTCTGATGAACCGGATGCAATGTAGTATTCAACCATGTTTTATATGCTTGTCGGGTTCACAACCTTATCGCAATCTGAGGTTTCAGCATAGTTACAATTCTTCACAGCTTGTGATATGTGACGGATGCGATATAACAATAAACATAAGTTAATATACCTATCGGGTCCGCAACCTTATCGAAATCGGCACTTGGGTGTGGCAAGGCTTCATAAAATATGCGATTGCCGATGAGCGATTCCCTTGCTAGACGCGATATTATATAAACTGTTTTTGATGAGTCCATTGGGTCCATTTGTATATATCGCAATTGACGCATAGCAGGAGGACAACCCTTTGGGTATTGCGATGTGAGAGTCCCGATAGGGTGGATGCGATATTGCATTCAACTATAACACAATGTTGCATCGGGTCCGCGTACATTATTGCAATAGGAGGTTTCAGTGGTGGCACATAGCTGAACCAACGATATACATATATATGTCGATATATATATATAAACTTCTCTGCCGATAGTGTTAAAGCATATGTATATGGGTTTTCTCCTCTGACAATGTATTCTTCTCATACAATATAAACTCTGCCTTTTCCACTTCGTCATTGTATATGCATATGAGTCCAAGTCTTCCACCTCTGATAACTCTATTTGCGTTAAATGCATATACAGGTCTTTGCCACCATATGTATGTTTATGTCGTGGATAGTGTTAAAGCACTCTGTGTGCTCCACTTGGCTCCTCTTGGCTCCTCTTGTGTGCTCCTCTTGTGTGTTCCTCTTGGCTCCTCTAACTCTGTTTGCTTCCTCTATGGCTTCGATGGTGGTGCTTCGTGCTCTGTTAGCTCCTCTCATCTCCATTTGCTCCTCTGGTGGCTCTGTCTACTCCTGTTTGCTCTGATGGCTCTTTGCATCCTCTGTTTGATGTTAAACGCATCCATTGCTCCTCCAATGGCTCCTGATGACTTTGATATGCCTCCTTGCTATATGGTTCCTCCTACAGCTCCTCTTAGTCCAATGTGGCTCCTATGGCTTGGCAGTGTCTTTTAAAGACCTCCTTGTAGGAATTTACAGGGTAAGTTCCTCAGACAGAACACCAAAAGGACACCGCTCACAAATAGATCACAGATCAATACACCAATATTTTGACGTCGTTAAAACCCTCAAAGAGGAAAACAGTCCACGGCCCGCGCCAACATGGCTACTACAGGCAATTTATTAATAAAAGAATGAAAATTTACATAAGCTTCTCTCATGCATGGTGAACCTACAAATGACCCTCCATGCGCTTTAAATAGACTTCATGGACCAATCAAGTGTCAAGCCATGGATCAAGTGTCGGTAATACCGAGGAGAGAATGAACCATCGGATCACTACATATCGTGACCGTTGGATTGTAAGTTACAAATGTACATAGTAAAGAAAC
>APFE031180041.1:0-20885 GCA_000404065.3 Pinus taeda
ATATCATACTTGCATTGGCAGCGGAGGTCCAAAGTTTTGAGGTCCTGAAGACACCATGCCAGGTGGACGAGGTGGCTGCAAATACATTTAGAAAAGTCATAAACAAGAATTCAGATGTCATGATATCAGTAGAAACAAAAGCAGCTTTAACGTGATTCAAAACATCAAACCCATCCTTACCAGCTATCCAGAGGATGCAGGATTTCCTGTCGTGTGAGTTTGAGGAGGCCCGGAAGGGTGCCCCGAAACAGTTGGAGTGGCTACTGTGTTGGGTCCTGAGACAACCATCATTGTGGAAAATCTTAGAAAATGTGAAGGTGGTGTACAAAGAATAAAATATGAAACATGACATCAAGAAGAGTTCTCGAGGTACTCTCGCGAGTAAGCATATGAAGACTTATCAAACCTTACAACCAGATTGCCCAAACCTTCAGCTTAGCCATGAAAATTTGATCAAACAAATGCACAATCATTTTCATTTTGGAAAAATCTTGTTGTCACTGACACTCTTTATTATATGCCAAATTGTGAAAAAATTAGTATAGGTACATGATGGTCATTCCAATAAGCAAGAACCAATATGCTTTTTCGGACTAGAAGATCCAAAACTTGGCTGGGCAAAAAGCTCAGCAAGGCCAGAGAATAACAGTTCAACTTGAACTCAAGAAAACCCGAGGAAATATCTTGCTTAATGTATTAGGGTTTAGCAGAGATGCAGTATACATAAATTTTATTGTGAAGTGTGTGGCTGTGTGTAAACTGCGAATATGCCACTGCTTTCTTTCTGTTTTTCTTAAAAATCTGCTAGCTTTGCTCCTCTTTCATAGGTTTACAAGTCACTGGAAAAAACATGAAAGACAGCATACAGAAAAATCCTGACAAGAATATGAGTAGAATGGGTATTTTCTGTTTGATTTTTATAATGGCATGAAACAAGTACGTAGTTCAGACTCATGAATCAATCTCACCAAACAATTTAAAAAAAAAAAACTTAGCATACCCCTTTGAATTACCAATGCTCATACCTTCTTCCATCAGTGGTAGTATGTTCTTGCCAATCTGAAGAACTTTGTAAGTTGGAATTACCAGGTTGTACAACAGCTCCCTTTAAAATACAGAAGAAATGTCAAGTCAGTTAAAAAATCTTCCACTCATATGACTACAAATACAGTAATTATAGCAGCTCCATGTTACCGAATTCCTTTAGAGTATCATATATCCCCTCAATGCTATCATCTTTCATACAAACAAGGAAGATGTTGCATTTGTGGAGGATACTGCAGAGGCTGTGGCTGAACAGATGGAGCAGTTCCAATGTTTGGTGGTGGTATAGCTTGAGCCATTGGCCGAAACTGCTGGCTACTTGGGGGCATAAATTGTTGGCCTGTTTGTGGTGGTGCTCCAGATCTAAACTGCATTCACTCATCAATTTATTTGTCAAATGCCTCGTTAAATAGAAACTACATGCAAATGTCCAAATCAACACTAATCAATATGGCACATATATAAAAGAAAACATCAATAAGCCACATATCATACTTGCATTGGCAGCGGAGGTCCAAAATTTTGAGGTCCTGAAGACACCATGCCAGGTGGACGAGGTGGTTGCAAATACATTTAGAAAATTCATAAACAAGAATTCAGATGTCATGATATTAGTAGAAACAAAAGCAGCTTTAATGTGATTCAAAACATCAAACCCATCCTTACCAGCGGTCTAGAGGATGCAGGATTTCCTATCATGTGAGTTTGAGGAGGCCCGGAAGGGTGCCCCGAAACAGCTGGAGTGGCTACTGTGTTGGGTCCTGAGACAACCATCATTGTGGAAAATCTTAGAAAATGTGAAGGTGGTGTACAAAGAATAAAATATGAAATATGACATCAAGGAGAGTTCTCGAGGAACTCTCGTGAGTAAGCATATGAAGACTTATCAAACCTTACAACCAGATTGCCCAAACCTTCAGCTTAGCCATGAAAATTTGATCAAACAAATGCACAATCATTTTCATTTTGGAAAAATCTTGTTGTCACTGACACTCTTTATTATATGCCAAATTGTGAAAAAATTAGTATAGGTACATGATGGTCATTCCAATAAGCAAGAACCAATATGCTTTTCCGAACTAGAAGATCCAAAACTTGGCTGGGAAAAAAGCTCAGCAAGGCCAAAGAATAACAGTTCAACTTGAACTCAAGAAAACCCGGGGAAATATCTTGCTTAATGTATTAGGGTTTAGCAGAGCTGCAGTATACATAAATTGTATTGTGAAGTGTGTGGCCGTGTGTAAACTGTGAATATGCCACTGCTTTCTTTCTGTTTTTCTTAAAAATCTGCTAGCTTTTCTCCTCTTTCATAGCTTTACAAGTCACTGGAAAAAACACGAAAGACAACATACAGAAAAATCCTGACAAGAATCTGAGTAGAATGGGTATTTTCTGTTTGATTTTTATAATGGCATGAAACAAGTACGTAGTTCAGACTCATGAGTCAATCTCACCAAACAATTAAAAAAAAAAAACTTAGCATACCCCTTTGAATTACCAATGCTCATATATGTGTGTGTGTTGTGCCATACATGAACTCTTGAGAATTTCAAAAGCCTTCACCTAATGCAATCCTCCAGGTTTTTCAAGACACCAAAGAAAACTACTTACGATCAGTTTCTTAAACATGGAAATTTACAACACACTGCTTCCAAAACACCCATCCAAAAGGTCATTACTATAATAGCTTGATTAGAAATAGATTGAATGAGAAGGTCCAGATGGGGTATTCAATCATCTCCATCCATCTGTTCTGCATCCTCAGTGCTTACTTGGACAATATATCAGCCTTCATATTTATCCCTTGCAGACATGCTGAAAAGATAATGACATGGAATTTTTCCTTGCTTCTCTGATTCCGTCCAATGATGGGCCAGCTGCAAATTTTCCTGATTGAAATTTCCATTTGACCTCTCTGCAATGTGTTTGGAATCTCTTATCACCTATAGATAATTTAAGCCTTTCTCTATTGCTATTTTCAGAATCTACCAAAAAGCATAAAGTTCTGCTCTGTTGTTTGACCCATCTACTACAGCTGCTTTGAAACTGATCTCGTAATTGTCTCTTAAAGTAATGCCTCATGATCCACAATAGCTGGGATTACCTTGACAAGCCTCGTTGAAATAACTCCACACTATTGTTATATATATATCTGGGGATCTTAGTATTATTTGTTTCTTTTCCTTTAAAGGTGGCTGTGTCCCTTAATATGCATATCTATTCTTGTGTCAAACTTGATTAGTAATAACATCTTTGTTTTGAATTCTTTTCATTTCTTGCTAGCCAAATAGCTTAAGTCACTGTACAAGGACAGTCTGATGCCCACTACAGTTAATACATAATGTATTTTGAAAACTACAATTTAGCTTGTAGTGCTTGAATCATCATTTCATGTTGGTTTTCATCTGTTAGTAGCCAGATCATTTCTCTTACAATATGATTGTAATATCTTTTGTTTGTCTTCTGTGGGAAATTTTGTACAGGAGTTCAAACAATGTATATAAATAGAAAGATGTAGAAAATGACAGTCAAATTTTGTACTCAGAATTATGACAAGAAATCCCCTGCTGGGTTTGTGAGGAAAGAGAGCTTCAACACCAGTTCTGTCTCCAACCGCCAAGATGATCAGTACGCTACTAACATGTTTAGTGAAGAATTTCTGCTATTCTCTTGTAATCTATAGGCCCCCAAAGCTCCTCATAGATGAGAATATTTGCAGGATGTTAATATTGTTGTAAGTTTGTAGTAGTTGTGGAATGACTTACTTTTGTGCTGCTTCTCATCTTCAACAACAAGAGTTTCTGTGGTGAATAAGCAGAATCCATGTCCTGCCTTGTGAAGCAGCTCTCCACTATGATAGCGTTCTTTGTAATGTCTCTGATAAATCCTTTAGACTTCTATTTCATTCTGTAATATGATGGGATTCACTCTACAAGATTAGGGGATTCACTCTACAGAGTCCATGTCATACCTTCTGAATCAGCTCTCCACTTATGCTAATTTTCTCTGTAATGACCCTAATAAATCCTATATAATGAGATTTCATTTTGTAATATGATGGGATTTCACTCTACAAGATTGATTTCAGTTTTACTTGTATTGTGGTATATGAAATTTCTTAGTTTTACTTGTAATAGGATGGGATTTCATTTTGTAATATCATGGGATTTCCCTCTGCAATATTTGCTACTAAATTTTACAATTCCAAATTAATAATCCTATCGGCCTCTCTTTGTACCTTTTGGGACAATTGCTAGTTTATATATACCAGTAACAACTCTGAATGTGTCATGCCTCTATGTTCCAATTGGATTTCCCACGAACTGTCTGGTGTAACCGAGTACCGACCTCCGACGATCTCGTGGGTCCCGCTACAACAGGTCGGGGTCTAAGTTATTCGGGCTACTTGCCTTTACTCCATGCAAATCATAAATTTAACAACTTTCGGAGCACCTCGTGTAAGCTCGCTTTCCTGCCCACCCGCACAACATTGAAAAGGAAAATATAGCCTTATAGAGATATCCTAAACACAATTGGATATTTAAAAATGTTGTTGTTAGGCCCCAGGTAATTATAATGAATTTCCAAAAATTTAATGGAATTCTTACAATTTTGCAGGTAATTCTTCTTTTTAAGTGAATATTTGAAATATATAAAAACAGACTCAAGAGCAATAAGATTAGGCATTCCAATATGAGATACATTGCAGACGGGTCCCTTTTAAGATAAATTATTTCATTTTTCCTTCAAAGCTTATAACGGTTTCCATAATATATATTTACCTGCCTTCATTACAAGATTAATAGTCAATTATCACCATATTCCTCTCCTAGCTAGACCTAGATAGGATTTCAGACCAATGAAGTGCAACACTGTGTATACAAGACATAAAGGCAATGTCCTTAGGTCTCAACAAGTATGCATTATCAAACAATGTGTACAAACAAAAAACCAGTATATTGATAACTAATATGAATAGTGACCAGAAAAGAAATAAGAGAGCAAACTCTAACCTTTATGCCTCTTGAATCTGGTTTTACAATGAGGGAAGACCTGATTTTTGTCACTGCATTCATACTCATAGTAGAGCTAGAAGATTGGGAATGCAGACTAATTGTAGGCCATGAAAATCTCTCCACTGACTGTGAGAACAATCTCATCACTACAAAACTACCATGTTTGGCCACTCAAATGTTGTAATGGCTTCAACTACAAAACAAAGCACAATTTTGTTACATTAGACCCTGTATACTCTTCCTAGACAAGATAATAAAGCAAAGCCTTTGAACACGGAAAACAGCTCGAAACTGTAGAAAAGTAGTTCCATTCGCAGGCTTAGACTACTTAGAAATATGCTTATCAATAATCCCTTAAGAAATTATCCACCAAATCTCTTAAAACCAAATTTATGGCACAAGAGCTGAAAGCAGGTCAAACTGAACTCCTAGTTGTACGTAGAATTTCTCTTTGTAGTACCTCCTCTATACTATCTTATCATCCCGGTAAATCATGCATGGTAGGATGACATCCACCCTCGAAACCCAAAGTCGGGGATGTGGCGACGTGTTGATGTCACCCAAAAATTTCAACAAAAATCATAATGTTCACTATAGAAAATTGAAAATTTTAAGCAGTACAAACAAACTAATTGCTACAAACTGATCATAGATGTCACTGCGTAAGTAGTGACATAAAAAACATTGCTGCAAAATGGAATCCTCACCATAATACTACTACTTTGCAATTAGAAAATCTTAAATTATTAAATAACTATAATTTATTATTCTTTGCCCTTTGGGTTAGGGAAATAGTAATCGATTTAGCTTTTGCATATTAGTTACATTGAAAATCAATGAGGTTCTTTTTTATTTTAAGCTAAAATTTGATAAATTTATATAGTTTCTTCATTTAGATTCTATGTTTTTAATCAAAGTTTTGAGTTTGAGGCTCCATTTGGTCTTTTTCTGAGGCACAATTCCATCACTTCCATGAATTCTCCATCAATATTTAGGTTAAAATAGGTATTCTATTAATAAAGTTTCCCTATTGAAATAATGCTATAGCCAATAATAAAATTACTATGGAACATCAAAATCTATTTGATTAATAAATTTTCCCATGGTGAAATAATGCTAGAGCTAATTCTACATTACTATGGTGAAATAATGCTAGAGTTAATTCTACATTACTATGGAACATCAAATGTTTGCATTGAATCCATAGTTTATAATGCATATTTATTGGATAACGTGTTGCTATTGTGTCAAGTTGTTGTCGCTCTTGTGTACAATTGTAGTTGGTTGGTAGTCTCACCGCTTCAAGATAACACCTGCAAGATAAATCTCTCTTCCTTGCCTTCTCCCTCTTTATTAAGATAAAAATCTCTTCCTTACCTTCTCACTCTTTCTTATATAATTCTTGAATTTGAGCTTGTTTCATGAAGGTAGTTATAGAGCTTAGCCATCTAGGGTGAAAAATGTGAAGATATTCTTTAGAGCTGAGACATCTAGGGCTTTTTCCACTCAGTTCTCCACTACTTTTACATGCTTGGATAGAAACATATCGTAATGTAAACTAATTTTGCATCCTTAGAGGTAGTTATAGGTAGTCATGGTGTTGATAAAAGTAAGAGAGTGGCTTCACATTCACACTAAACATAATCAACACAAAGATGGCATTTAATTTTCTAGCAAATTTTTTAATGAAATTTATCTATAATAGTTTTTATAGAGAAATGCATAATGATCTTGTAAATTAACTATAGGTAACCAAAAAGTTGGGTTGCATTGTTTAGGAGAGGTTTTCCATTATGCTCTTGTTATATATTAACATTGATGGGTTTCGCATAATTGATCAAATATATAAATGAAAGTGTACATGTTCTGAAAATGACAAGGAAATGAGATAATAATTTGTGTTTGATTAAAAGACTCATTGTTGGGTTATCAATGGCAATGTTGAGAATATCACGATAGTAGCAACATACCAAATTCACCATCATGAGCATGAGTTGTTGCCTAGCTCCCCTTCATACAATACCAAATTCACTAGCATGAGTACAAGTCATTGTAGAAAGAAATGAACTTCTACAATGCATGAAATCGACCAAAACAACAAGAAATTAACACCATATGAGCATCATTCAACAGGTCTAAGAGATGGAAAAATATTGACTTTGAGGCATAGATTTTAGTAGTCAACAAGCAATGCAAATGCATACTTGTATATAGATTCCTACCCTCATGATTTAAGCAATTGGATGAAATTTTAGTAATTTTGAATGACCTCCCATTCTTGCTTATTTGACAACCCATATCTCCCATTACTGTATATTTTGCTCATCCAAGCATGTTAGTTGAAATCAACTGATCCATTGAGTAACATTGATTAGACTTTGTGTCCTTAACATATTCAAAGGACTTAAGCTCTAATGTTGCAGTTTGATTCAAATAAGTAATAGTGATAGACATGTTGATTTATATTATGGCTTGACATCCCCTTTACCCCATTAGTATATTATGGGCCTTCAAATCCATATATTTCAATTAGGAAGGATCATAAGCATGTTTCGTTGCCTTTGCTCTAATTGGTAGCCTAGGAATATTATAAAACCCAATGTTGAATGCTACAAGTTAACCACCATCAACATTGTATTGTTTCATATATTACACCATATAGACAAATTGGATCCTTACCTTGCCTTTATATATAGAGTTGCATGTTCCGCTCCACTATTAGTGACAACTTGAATCAATCTTTATATTGCACCAAATCCATTGTGGGAGTGTCACACCACTTATCTTCAATTTCTTTTAATTTCCTTTTCTTAGCCAAATTCTCTAATGCATATTCTTTAGATTTTGTTGTCTATGTCGCTACCTGATTCAAATGTTAATCACATTGCTACTATAGTGGACACGCTCAAACAAAGGATGGGAATATGTGTTTGACCTACTTGAAGGATGGAAAGATGTTGGTTCCCATGTCAAACATATGTTTATAACCTATCAAGGTGTACATATAAATCCACGAGCAGTTGTCTCGCATTGTGTCAATAATACATTGCATGCATGGCCAATGTATGGCTCTCATTTGTTCTTTTGGTTATGTATATTTTATATATAAAGTATAAATATAAGATGAGCTTGTACAATCATTATTTGTAAGCATAGCCTTTTTAGTTGAACTTTGGAATACTTTTAATATATTCTCCAGCCATATGCATTTGTTAGGCCTTTTTGGAATACATGCAATAAAGCTCATCCAACCTCTTGAGCAATAAAATTATTATTCTTGAATTCATTGAACACTAACCTAAATGGATAATAAAATAATCACTTTGATAACCATGATTCGATGGTGGACACATTCCTCCAGTTTTCTGCCTTGGCCCATTGAACCTTATACATGTAGTCTAATGGGATGGACAGATAAAGTTTTAAGACTAGTTTTAATAGATTCCTTCCCAAGTAGTCCACTTTTCTTTGGGCCTACCACTTCTCCTCCTTGCATCATGGTTTCCAAGCTCTAGAGATCTAAATGAGAATTTATGCATGAATAAGCCTAAGGTCCTCCTCCTTCCTATGGCATGGGCGCCTATGCAGATAACATTGGGATGGGTTAACTCTTACAAGCTTCTCCCCGCACCGTGAACTGCATGTGTAGGTTTCCCCACATACGAATCAAGTAGCAAGTGAGGAATAATTCTCAAGCCCTAATCTGACCTAGTTACTCAAGGTTTAAAGCTACAATATTGATTACTTGAGGTTTAAATCTGAAGTTTTAATTTCATTCCATTTTTTTTAATGTTAACCATTATTGTAATATTGATATTTTACAATACTTTAAAATGAACTTATACATATAACACATATATATTCATTATTGATTTCTCTCACTCAAATCATGATGCGCATTGGTGCCCTTTGTTTTCCATGGTAAAAAGGATTTCTTTTCTTCTCATTGAGTGCTTATTTCTGCCTTGGTGGAAGGAGTCTTAGTTATCTTCTTGCAACCTTGTTGGTGGGAAATATATTTTTGTTTTCAGTTTGATTTCAATTTTCTTGTTCATTTGGGATACTGAGAATAAAAAATTCAAAGTGATAGTGGTGGTAGGTGGATAGAACTGCCTACCAACCAAAGCACACTAGTTTAGGTGGGATTTAGAGGATAATGCAATATAATGTAGTAGAAATGAATAAATAGAATAGAATAGAAATTTTAAGCATGCAACTATGCCTATTGGGGTTCAAACTAACTCCCATGCTTTCATAGTCCGACTCACCACGGGCTAATAAGCCCCAACCATTTGAACTATAGGATAATCCCTAATCACCTAGCCAATGATGAAATATTAGTTTTCCGACCCAATGCAATTTCGATCAAATATTACATATGCATGTTTTAGAATATTTAATGCACGACATGTGAACCAAGTCTTATTTAGTCATTCAAACACTTAAGCAATGGCAATAGTCCCTAAAAGTGGGGGACTCACTACTCTGCAACTTGCCTTGTTAACCTTGTTTTTTTATGAGAAAACTACATAACCAATGGCAATGTATATAGATTTTTACACTCCAAATGGTTTTGTAAAGTTTGGCCTTCCCCTAATTCATTCCCACCTCCTTTTAGTTTAATATTTTTTCCCTAGGTAATTTGAATTGTTTATGTTTGTAACTTTAGTCTAATATACAATACAAAGCATTTGGTGAATATAAGTATTGTTACAATTTTGGTTTAGCTTAGTCCATAACTTTGTTTTCAAATTTTAGCATTTTATGAGTTTAAATCCATTAGTAATTATTATAAATATTTTGTGTGTCATTGGGTGAATATGGTTTCAATTTGAGTAGATGTGATGGGTTTAAGGTAGGTTGAAATGTATAGAGGGAATCCCACCCCCGCCCCCTAAGTGGTAGCCAACGGGTCATTTATCACTATCCAATAGTCTAGGCAAAAGTAATTGTAGAAGTCAATCTTTTGTAAGAAAAAATAAATAAATAAAAGAAGAAAAAGAGAATATAAGTATTGTTAATCATGTCTTTGCACTTATGTGATTTCTACTTGTGTACCATACATCATATGTTTTAATGTGATTTTGCTTTTAGGATGTAACATGTCATAATAGTATAACCTTATGCATTGAGAATCTTATTAGGGGTGTAATGAGGAAGTTGAAAGGCTTACTAGATAACAATAGGTAGTTATGGTAGCTAGTCATTATAAAGTGGGTAGGTCAACCATGTGCTATTATTAAATAAGATCCATCCATTAGTTAGCATGAAATAAATGTAACAAGGCCTCACTAAAGAAGAATTGCCATGTAGCTAGGTGGATATGATTATGACTCACTAATATTTAAAAATAAGGATGGGTTCCTCCTTATGGAGTATGTATTGGTATGATTTCAAGGAGGATTATATGATTGGTATATGGATAATTGTCATTGTTTTGAAGACAACTAATTCCACATTTTATTTGATAACTCTACTCTATTTTTTTACAAAGAACATCACTAAGGGAAGTTGAGAGCACGATGTCACTACTAGTTCAAGCTTTTACAAAATTTAGTTTACCTCAAAATAGAGGAGAAATGCTTAGTAAATTTTCTCAATATTTTATATGTATGTGTAACAACCCTAGTGAAAATTCCATGTAATAAAAGTTAAAAACAATAACCACGGTTGATGGGACACTTATTTCATGCTAAATGTTGGGCAAGTCATCCTAGGGGGTGTTCATTTGGTTGTTTATGGCTAAGGAAATTGGCAAAGGTAATGGTTAGGGCTTTGGAAAGGCAAAATGGCATTTTTGGCACATTTATTTATGAGAATAATCGAAATTAGGAGAAAAGGGAGATGAAAGGTCACAAGTTGCATGTGACAAGGAAAATGAAGAAAATAGAGGCCTCATTCATAAAATGGCTTCCGAGGATTAGTGGTTAACCTTTTTCAGTGTAGCTTTGGAGCTCTCTCATTCTTCTCTCTCTCTCTCTCTCACACACACACACTCTTGGACACTTAGAGTTTCTTGGAGCACTTTGGAATTGGAGCAAGAAATGCAAAGAAGGCAAGAGAAAGCAAAGATCAGGCAGGGAAAGGCGGGATCAAGCAGCTACAATAGGCTTCATTGTAGGTATCAAATTGCATGTGTATTTTCCTTACTAGATTTGGCATGCATGGGATTGCATGTGTTTCTTTTCTACCATGGCATGGGTTTTGCCAGGTGTGACAATATTTTTAGCCTAGCCTTGCCATTTCCTGATATCTTTTATGAAATGGGTTCTCTCATACGGTTTATGTGAGATGTCCGAATTGGATTTGAAGTTGAGCTGGTTGGATCTCCAAATTGGCAAATGCATGGTCTAGTGGTCCCTAAACCGGACTGAGGATCATGAAGCCACTGGCCTAGTAACCCCTGAACCAGATTATGGGTTGCGGTAAAGCCAAATTGTGTGCCTCGGTGGGCCTAGGAATCCTTGTCAGTGAATGGAGGGATATACGGTAAAGTGAAGAGGTGGATTTCCTCTCCGTTGGGCCTAGTGATCTCGGGATGGGATGCACGGTAAAGCCTGGAGAGTATGCTTCGGTGTAGGGCCTAGTGATCCCTAGATCAAACTGTGGATGCACAGTAAAGCATGAGAGATTAGGAGGCACTCAAATTGCTCATGGTGTAGGCAGAGAACTCCAGTGGCATCCATGTTGATCAATGTTTTTTAGTGTATTCTATGAGTCCCACATTCATGCTTGGAATGTGGCACGAGGATGATTGGTTGAAGAGAGACTTGGCTCAGCCAATCTATGGTCGGGTGGAACGTGGAAGTCCCATCTCAGGTTGGTTCATTGCATTCATTAATGAGAAATTCATTCCCTTGATTTTCATGTGTAAATCTATTGATGTATATGTGGATTTTGATGGTTGTTATATTTATGGTATTTTTGTTACTATTATGTTGGTTATATGTATATTTTATGATAGTAGCTATGTATGCCTCTCAGCATGTTTTTACTTGTACATGAATAGATAATGTGTTTATGACCTAATAGATGATAGTGGAACAATTGACATGAGGGAACAATGGTTCATAACGATTCTCAAATAAGTATGAGATCCCTACACTTAATTCTGTTGTTTACACCTGTAGGTTACATGTTGATGATGTGTTTGACGAAATGCCTGTCATGGCTAGTTGGGGTCTAGTTATGGTCTTGTTAAGTTTATTTATTTTACATCATTGTTTCTCTATATTTTTATTGATTCTAAGCTATCACGCCATTCTGGGCAGTGGCATGGGCTCTGGGCCTGAAAAAGTGGCTTAAATCTCGGGGTCGTTGGCACAGAAATAGAAACTTTGGTCCCTGGTCATTGGCAGGCAAACCTGTGAGAGCAACTTTGGGTTGTTGGTCGCTCCCTTGCCCATAGCATGAGAGTGACTATGGCCTAAGAGATCCATAATAACATTGGGACCCAGGGATAGGTTGTCTGAGTGGCTGACTTGTCTCATGAGGGTTTTGTTGATGATGTTGGATGACTGTGTGTGATGTTTCGTCGATTCCACTTCCTTAAGGTCACATAAGAGGTCCAATATAATCAT
The DNA here is from genome assembly GCA_000404065.3 of Pinus taeda. Classification (NCBI taxonomy): domain Eukaryota; kingdom Viridiplantae; phylum Streptophyta; class Pinopsida; order Pinales; family Pinaceae; genus Pinus; species Pinus taeda. Next base: position 12,641 of record APFE031180041.1, read on the forward strand.
AGTAGCCTCTTGTCTCATATTTACCCTGGTTGGCATGGTTACTTGGGTGGATGTGGGAGGAGGTTGTTACATAGTGGTATCAGAGCATGGTTCAACTCTCAAATTGGATGGGCGGTGTGTGTTGGTCATGCATGCATGTCAGTTGCATGTGTGTCTCTTACACTTGCATTTCATGTGCTTGTTGCATTGGCTTGATGATTGATTATGGTTGTAGTATGGTTGTTATGGAGAATTTGATATTGATTTCATGAAATGTATTTGTCATGAGTATGTGACTAGTTTCATAAGGATTATATGTCACTTACATGTTGATTTTATGTCGCCTACTTACATCCTTGTATGTTAGGTTACATTCTTGAATATGTTGATTGCATGTATCAATATTGTAGGTTGATTACAATAATTGATCGCTTATGTTCGCCTACATGCATTTATGTGTATGTGTAGTTAATGAGGCATTAGTTATGCATGTTGTTGGTTGCATGTGGCAATGTGCATAATGGAGTAATGGTTGTTGTCATGCATGAGGTCATAGCATGCATTGTTGATATGGCCTTGCATTGATGACTGGACCCCAACTAGATTGATGTTTATGTGTCGATACATTTATTTGCGTATGTCTATATGTTGTTATGATTATGTTATACATGTATCACGTTGATTTGGTGATCTTGCAGATAGGGTATCCTCCTTGAGCTATATTACGGTACATTGATTTATTGTGACTTGGTTTATCTGACATATTATGCATTGCAGGAAGAAATATCAAATGGCTAGTAATATGGTTGACTACAAAGACTTTCCCTATGAATCTGAAGAGCAATATGGTGTTGGAAATCCTTCTGGTTTGGCAGCCACATTTGGGAGATTAAAGGAAGAGATAAAGATTTGTAAGGCAGATAATGACCAGATCATACAGGCACAACATAAGCACGCAGTGGTTAATGTTATACTTCTTCAGAGTTTATCAGAATTACAGTGACAAGAGCTACTTCGGGTCAGCCATGGACATGATGATGGAACTAATGGGGCATATGGCAGTAGGTCTTCTGGTAGACACAGGTTAGATAGATCTAATGCGGTGAGAGATGGCAGGTTGTTGGACACCCCGGATAGGAGGGGCGATGAGTACAGGTACTATTCTAGTTCTGGTTATGATAGACATCATGATCGTCATCGTTATCATCCTTACAAGAGGAATGATAGGGGATACTTGGCGGATGAATTCAGGAAAGCAAAATCACTTACTTTTGATGGAGATGTGAAGCCGGAAGATGCAGAGGCTTGGATACTTGGGATGAACAAATTATTTGAGTTGCATGAGTACATTGATAATATGAAGGCCATAATAACTATCTTTAGCTTGAAAGTAAAGAAGACATATAGTGGGAATATGTTAAGCGGGTTAGAGACATCAAGACAAATTACTTGAGTTGGCGGGAGTTCAAGAGACTTTTCAGGAAGAAGAACTTGTTAGAGAGGTACTGCAACAGTAAGGCTAAAGAATTCTATGAGCTAAAGATGGGATCAATGATAGATGAAGAGTACATGACCAAGTTGGAGCTATTGAGGTATGTACCATATCTTACTAATGAGAAGGCTAAAGTTCAAGTGTTTGTCAATGGTTTGCCATTAGCATTTAGATATCAGATTGAGTATGATGAGCCTCGGTCACTTGAGGAAGTCATTGGGAAATTAAAGCATTGTTATGAGCAGACAAAGTGTAAGAATGAATCTCAGCATAGATGGAAGGGAAAATACAAAGGTAGATGTAAATGGCAGCCTAAAAGGATAAGGCCTGAGAATCTAGATGGGAAAGAAAACATGGCACCACAAAAGAAGTTTAATGCCGCTAGACAAGGACATGGGTCACAACAACAACAACATAAAGGTGAGGGCATTGGTCGGTTGGAGTGTTGGACATGTGGTGAGGAGTACCTTAGGAGAGATTGTTTGCAGCATTAGGGTGGAAGGCCTAAGATATACAGTGCACAGGAGGCACAAACTGTTAGGGATGTTGGTTAGAGTATTCCACGTATCTATGTAGCGATGGAAAATAGGTGGGCAAAACACCAGACATCTATCATTGAGATGGACAGTAAGTTTTGTTATCAAGTTATTTCTATTTTGATTGACCATGGATCTAATTATAGCTATGTTAGTCCTGACTTGGTGAATAAGTGTGGTTTGAGTAAGGAATTGCATGCAGAGTCTTGGTTAGTGCATTTGGTACAAGTACAAAGAAGTGAGTTCATCATTGGGTAAGAGCTTGCACATTTGACTTGAATGGTATGCATACCGCAACACATCTAAATGTATTATCATTGGGATCATACAATATGTTGTTGGGCATGGATTGGTTGTATCTTCATAGAACCAAGGTAGACTGCTACGATAAATATATTGAGTGTGTTGATGAAAATGGGGAACCAAGAGTCTTGCAGGGTAAGAAGAAATCCACATCAGTTAGGATGGTGATAGTTATGAAAGCAAAGTGTAGCCGCAGGAAAGGGTGTATGTTATTTGCAGTACACATTTCTAGTGATAAGGGTAAGGAGGTTGAGGATGCAAATGTGTTGAAGGGTACCCAATTTTGCAACAGTTTCATGATGTATTTCCTGAAGACATTACGGAATTTCCACCTCACAGAGAGGTAGAATTTTCTATTGAGTTAGTGTCAGGGGCAGCTCCAACACTAAAAGCACCTTATAGGATGAGCACACCTGAGTTGGTTGAGATGAAGTTACCTGAGTTGGTTGAGATGAAGTTGCAGTTGAAGGAAATGTTAGACTAGGGATACATTAGGCCAAGTGTATCACCTTGGGGTGCACCGATATTTTTCATGAAGAAGAAAGATGGTACTCTCAGATTATGCATTGACTATAGGCAGTTGAACAAAGTGACTATCAAGAACAAGTACCCTTTGTCGAGGATTGATGACTTGTTCAATCAATTGAAGGGAGAAAAAGTGTTCTCAAAGATTGATCTGAGATTCAGATACCATCAAGTACGTATCAAAGAGGAGGAAATTTACAAGACTGCCTTCAGGACCAAGTATTGGCATTATGAGTTTATTGTTGTTCCATTTTGCATTACATCCATATTTGGATAAGTTTGTTATTGCGTTCATTGATGATATATTGGTATATTCTAAAAATGAGGAAGAACATGTCGAGCACTTAACAATAGTATTGAGATTGTTCAGGGAGCGTCAGTTGTATGCTAATCTCAACAAGTGTAGTTTCTTTCAGACTGAGGTACCTTACTTGGGGCTTGTTGTCTCCAAGGAGGGAATTGCAGTAGATCCAAAGAAGATAAGGGCCATCATGGAGTGGGTAGATTTTGAGGGCATGGATGAGGTGAGATCTTTCATAGGTTTGGCAGACTATTATCGGAGGTTCATCAGGAGCTTCTCACATATTTCTTATCCTATCACATCATTACAGAGGAAAGGTAAGAAGTTTGAATGGACAGAGGAATGTGACGCTACCTTTGAGCATCTTAAGTAGTTCTTGACATATGCACCAGTACTATAGATTGCAGATCCGGAGAAAGAGTTTGTGGTATACACAGATGCTTGCAGGAGAGGACTTGGTGGAGTCCTTATGCAGTATGGACAGGTGGTATGCTATGCGTCCTAGAAACTAAAAGAGCATGAGTAGAACTACCAGACACATGATCTTGAGTTGGCAACGATCATACATGCATTGAAGACGTGGAGACATTATCTTCTTGGCAGGAGGTTTGTACTTATGAGTAATCACATTGGCTTGAGGTATTTGTTTGACCAACCAAATCTGAATGCCTGGCAGGCTAGATGGTTGGCCACGATCAACGAGTTTGATTTCGAGATCAGGTACATCAAAGGTAAAGAGAACATAATGGAAAAAGCTCTCAGCATATAGATACATGTACTTCACTTGGCAACATGAGCTCATATGGGACAGACTTACAGGACAAGATTTTGCAAGCAGGTCAACAAGATGTTAGGTATATGGAGATTGTGCATAGGTTATAGCAAGGTGTCGGTACAAGTACAGGTACAGGTGCACATGGTATGGATTATTGTCTTATAGCAGATGGATTGGTCAGGTTCCGAGACAGGATATATGTGCCAGATAATAGTGAGCTCACTAAGGTGATATTGAGGGGTTCCATGCGAAACCTTATTCAGGTCACCCAAGTTATCAAAAGACACTGAGAGCAGTGAAGAGATATTAGTATTGGACGAATTTGAAGAGGGATGTAGCAGAGTTTGTGGTGAGGTGTTTCGACTATCAGCAAGTGAAAGTAGAGTGTAAACATCCAGGTGGACTGCTACAACCGATTGTGATTCCTGAATGGAAATGGGAGGTTATTTGCATGGATTTCCTAATAGGGTTACCGAAGACAGTGAAACAACATGATTCCATAAGGTCATTGTGGACAGGTTAACAAAGGTTGCACACTTCATTCTAGTGAAGTCTACATTCTCAGTTAGTGATGTGGCACAGGTATTCATCAGAGATGTGGTTAGACTGCATGGTGTTCCAAAGAAGATTGTGTCAGACAATGATGTGAAGTTCACTTCCAAGTTTTGGAAGGAGTTATTTGCAGGCTTGGGCACAGAGTTTGACTTCAGTACAACTTATCTTTCGCAAATAGATGGATAGACAGAGAGGGTCAACATGATATTGGAGGACATGTTGAGGATGTATATGATGCATCAACAACGAAAGTGGGAAGAGTAGCTCCCTTTGGTAGAGTTCACATATAACAAAAATTATCAGGAGTCATTGAGGATGAGTCCTTTTGAGGCATTGTATGGACAGAGTTGTAGCACTTCTATTAGTTAGAGTGATTCGGTTAGCAGGGTGTTGATTGGACCAAAGTTGTTAGCAGACATGAAACAAGAAATGCAGGTGATCAAGAAGAGTCTAAAGGTAGCACATGATAAGTCAAAGGGTTATGCAGATAGGAACAGGTTGTTCAAGAAGTTCTAGTTGGGTAATAGGTGTACTTGCACATCAAATCGAAGAAGATCTCCTTACGAATTCGATCATGTGCTAAGCTGGCACCACGATTTTGTGGACCCTTCAGTATCATTAAGAGGATTGGTCTAGTACTAGACTATCGACTTGCATTGCCTCCGACAGTGAAAGTCGATGATGTTTTCCATGTATCATTGCTTAAGAAGTATGTTAAGGATGTTGATTATGTGATTGACTGGTCTGTATTGGAGGTGGAACCATATGGAGAATTCTAGCTAGAGCCTCAGTGTATATTGCAAAAAAAGGTGCTCATGCTCTGGAACCGAGTAATTGAGCAAGTTAAAGTGCAATGGAAGCACTTTGGGTCCGATGAAGCTACATGGGAGATGGTGGATTAGATGTGGGCTATGTATTCTTCCTTGTTTGCTGTTTGAGGAAAATTAGCTTGAATATGGTGGTTTGGTATATGTTTTATGGTGGTTGGTGTATGCTTTATGGTTTGGTATATGCTTTATGATGGATGATATATGTTTTGTGATGGTTTGGTATATGCTATATGATGTTTTGATATATGCTTAGATATGGTGTTTAGTATATGTTTTGATACATGCTTTGGTATATGATTTGGTATATGTTTTTGGTATATATTTTCAGTATATATTTTTGGTAATGTTTCTATATGTACACATGTATATGGATGTAAATATCGCCATGAGCTATGCTATAAAGCTCCACTATGTGGTATGGGTGTTATGTCATTACGATCATGTTGTCATGTTACTATGTTATCAAGTGGTTATGTTATCATGATGTTATGATGTCATGTGGGTTGGTACTCACACGATGATCATTGTAAATACCGTAATGAGTTGTGTTATAAATCTCCATTATGCTGTATGTTATCATGTTGTCATGATGTTTTGTTTTGAGAAGATCTTTCAATGTAAATACTGCATCGAGTTGTGTTATAAAGCTCCATGAGCAGTATGTCTTCTTTCAACAGGTTGTTGAGGTATATGTGTGATTGAACAACGAGGACGGTGTCCCCCAAGGGGGAGGGTTCTATAACAACCATGGTGAAAAATCCATGTAATAAAAGTTAAAAATAACAACCATGGTTGATGGGACACTTATTCCAAGTTGAATGTTGGGCAAGACATCCTAGGGGGTGTTCATTTGGTTGTTTATGGCTAAGGAAATGGCTAAGGCTTTGGAAGGGCAAAATGACATTTTTGGCACATTTATTTATGAAAATAATGGAAATTAGGAGAAAAGGGAGATGAAAGGTCACATGTTGCATGTGAGGAGGAAAATGAAGAAAATAGAGGCCTCATTCATAAAAAGGTTTCTGAGGGTCAGTGGGTAACCTTTTGTCAGTTTAGGTTTGGAGCTCTCTCATTCTTCTCTCTCTCTCTTTCTCACTCTTGGACACTTAGAGTTTCTTGGAGAACTTTGGCATTGGAGCAAGAAAGACAAAGAAGGAAAGAGAAAGAAAAGATCAAGCAGGGAAAGGCAGGATCAAACATCTACAACAAGCTTCATTGTAGGTATCGACTTGCATGTGTATTTTCCTTGCTAGATTTGGCATGCATGGGATTACATGTGTTTCTTTTCTACCATGACATGGGTTTTGCCAGCCGTGGAAATATTTTTACCCTAGCCTTTCCATTTCCTGATAGCTTTGATGAGACGGGTTCTCTCATAAGGTTTATGTGGGATGGCTAGATTGGATTTGAAGCTGAGTGGGGTGGATCATTGAATTGAAAAACACATGGCCTAGTGGTCCCTGAACCAAACTGAGAATCATGAAACCATTGACATAGTAACCCCTGAGCTGGACTGTGGGTTGCGGTAAAGCCAAATTGTGTGCCTCGGTGGGCCTAGGAATCCTTGTCGGTGAATGGCGGGATATACGGTAAAGCCAAGAGGTGGATTTTCTCTCTGTTGGGCATAAGGATCTCGAGATGGCATGTACGATAAAGCTTAGAGAGTATGTATTGGTGTAGGGCCTAGTGATCCTTGGATCAGACTGTGGATGCACAGTAAAGCCTGAGAGACTAGGAGGCACTCAAATTCCTCACGGTGTAGGCAAAGAACTCTGTTGTCATCCATGTTGATTGGTGTGTTCTATGAGTCCTGCATTCATGCTTGGAATATGGCACAAGGGTGATTGGATGAAGAGAGACTTGGCTTAGCCAATCTATGGTCAGGTGGAACGTGGTAGTCCCATCCCGGTTGGTTCATTGCATTCATTAATGAGGAATTCATTCCCTTGATTTTAATGTGTAAATGTATTGATGTATACGTGGATTTTAATGGTTGATATGTTTATGGTATTTCTGTTCCTATTATGCTGGTTATATGTATATTTTGGGGCAACAACTATGTATGCCTCTCAACTTGTTTTTACTTGTACATGAATAGATAATGTGTCTATGACATAATAGATGATAGTGCAACAATTGACATGAGGGAACAATGGTTCATAGTGATTCTCATATTAGTATGATATCCCTACACTTAATTTTGTTGTTTACGCTTGTAGATTACATGTTGATGATGTGTTTGACAAAATGCCTTTCATGGCTAGTAGGGGTTTAGTTATGGTCTTGTTCATTTTATTGCTTTTGCATCATTGTTTCCCTATATTTTTACAGATTCTAACCTATCACTCCATTCTGGGCAGTGGCCTAGGCTTTGGGCTTGAAAAAGTGGCTTAAATCCTCGAGTCGCTGGCATAGAACTGGAAACTTTGGTCCCTAGTCGCCGAAAGGAAAGCCTGTGAGAGCGACTTTGGGTTGTTGGTCGCTCCCTTGCCCATAGCATGAGAGCACCTATGGCCTAAGAGAGCTAGAACAATAGCGGGACCTAGGGACAGGCTGTTTGAGTAGTTGACTTGTCTCCTAAGGGTTCTATTGATGATGTTGGATGACTATATGTGATGTTCTGTCAATTCCAATTCCTTAAGGTCACATAGGAGGTTGAATATGATCATAGTAGCCTCTTGTCTCATATTTACCCCGGTTGGCATGGTTACTTAGGTGATTGTGGGAGGAGGGTGTTATAGTATGTATGTATATGTTATAATATATAAAAATAATATTATTATAATATAACTTTATCCCTGAATATTTTGGGCATTCGGTACCACCCAAGGAAAAAAGTTAGCATCTCTCTAAACTAGAGTCAAGAGTGAGGTTGCTAGTACCTTTCCAACACCACAACATCTCAATTAAGAGCTCAAACATGTCACTTATTGGGATTAAACATAGATG
>APFE031180050.1:0-25676 GCA_000404065.3 Pinus taeda
TTTTAATATTGTTTTTTATTGACAATAAAGCAACATTAACATGTACATAAAATGTTTTTAGTAATATATTATCATAATTAGTTATTGGACTCCTTTCAAATTTTGGTTACTCTCCTTTATATTTTAATGAAAATATAGTGATTGGTTGTTCAAACACTGTTATCACATAATGGCTCTAAAAACTCTAGTATATTACATATTAATATTACAAACCATGAGTCTTTGTTTAGAATTCTATAAGCATGTTTCCTATAACATTAATTTTTTAAAAAATGAAAGGAGATATAAATATTGTAAAACCTTGAAAGTTAAAGTTGCAAGGAAGCAATGACTACCAATTTAAGTGCATCTATGAGGGTTGTATATTTTGCTAATGCGTGGGGTCCATTTTTGGTTTGATACTAGTGGAAGAGATTCCAATCAAATTTTCGACCAATTCATAATCTTAAATAGCCACCTTGATTGCCAAGGTGTGCTTGTTACGAATGGTTGGAAGTGTGGAAAATCTATGTGAGTGCTAGCCACTCAAGTTTGGTGATATATATCACAATGCGACTGTGAATTAACTTCTCCACACTCAAATTCCAATTTATCTAGCATTCCTTTGCAATAGATGATGGTGAAACTAGAAATATGAGTAGTATATTAGGTTTCTTCATATTTACACTTGCATTTATTCACCCTCTTATGAAAAGAATAGAGCTCCTTAACTAGATGGTAGAGGAAACATGGGTAAGTCTAGACCATGGTATAATAAATCAAGGAATCGCTAAAACAACGTTGGGAGGATCATACAAACAACAAGGTGAGAGTTTGGAAGAAAGACTATGTCCCCTGACAATTGAAGAGGTGCATTGTTGACCTCTCCTTTAATCAATTGCATGTAAAATTATAAAGGAAGATGGGTGGCATATGTGAAGTTATGTCATCCTTCTCCTTAATTAAATTGACTTGATTATAATAGGGTAAGGAGAAGCCATCCCTTTGAAACCTTTTGATTTCCCTTATAATTTTTCCATGAGATCTTCACCTTTTTCAGTAATACCTTATCATGTTCATTCATAACAGGGGGTTTTAAAATTGAGAAAATAGAGTCAATATATTCTAGATATTGGTGGAAGGGTAAGCAGGGGATGAGGAGAAACAATATGGGTGTGAGAGGGAATGGGTATTTGGTAAAAATAAGGGACATCAAGCAAAAATTAGGTTTTTTCTTAATTAGGGAGATGTAATTTTGGGTAGGGGTGGTTTTCTTGGCGGGTGGGGGGAGAATAATATTATTTTGGGAGATATTTACCAATATATAGTGTGATTAGAAGTATTATTTAAGATCCCAATAACACATGTACTATGTTATAGGTTTTACTAAGTGCATTTTGCAAGTGTAATAATTATCATACCTTGGGAATGGTAAAATGGGAATGCAAAAGTAAATGGAGATGGAAATGTGGGAGAGGTTATAATGACTAAAGAATGTACTGTTGAGAATGAAGTCTAATGGTGTAGCTGTAATGGAAGATTTCATCCTTAGGGAGTGGCCTCATACTAAAATTGCATGGATATTAAGTTCCCTAACTTAACTTTATTCAATTATGTTTTTTTCTTCTTTGTGACCAATATCTATAGCAAGAAAAATGCATACACGTCTTTCTTAGTAACAATAAGCTCTCACAATTGCAATGGAAATAACCACTAATAGAGCCCACAAAGTTGGGGACACAATGGTCCTACTTGTGAAGTTATGAACCAATGGATCTTTCCTTGAAATATGAGTCCAATATTAAGAAGTGAAATTATTCTCATGAATAATAATGTAACAACCATCCATGATGCATGTGTGTACAAACAAGTGGAAGTCATATTCATATATATATATATATATATATATATATATATATATATATATATATATACAACTTCATTCATTGGTTGAGGAACATTTGAAAGTATTGTGAAAGTGGAAACTCTAATGATTTTATGCTATTAAGAAGATAGAGAATTTTGACATCTATCCAACTTTTATTTTAATTTTGAAATATCGTTAAATATTTGTAAAATACAATCTTAGTAGTAGGAAAAGCTACATGTTTAAAACCTTTTACAGTAAAAAATGCATATATATATATATTATATATATATATATATATATATATATATATATATATATATATATAATATATATATATATATATATATATATATAAACAAAAAACTAAAAAATAGTACCAATAAAACGTAGTCCTAATATATTTACCCTAAATCCCTTAATTAGGAAAACCAACAAATGTTTAGAACCACATCTCTAACTCTAAATGTACTTTCTCCACCATTTACAATATAATATATAATATCCAACAATATCTAAAACTCTAATCCATTAACAGATATTAGATTCCTTAACCTGAATTGCATTGCAATGTGACAAAAAAAAATGGCTTAAAAACACCAAAAAATAAGCCAAAAACATATGAAAACAACTAAATAATATTTTCTTCAAGGATATGCCTCTAAATACTTGAGTCAGAGGGACCCAAAATATCGCTCCCCCCTCCCCCCGCCCTACTCCCTATGCAATGCATAGTACATAAGGCTAATTGTGCAAAGAATATAGCACACACCCAACAAAATTATTTTCCACAAACTATGAAAATTATGTAGTTAAATATGCTCCCTTTAAGGATTTAAAAAGTGTAACACTATAAGAATATTGTAGCAACATAAAACTATATGTGGGTGACCTTTTCATTTTTGGAAATGAAACACAAGTGCAAATTCATGATGAGAAAAGGAAATTCTCGCAACTTGAAATTGAGAAGTGCATTTTTTATTGGTAATGTAGAGGATGTAAAACATTATTGACTTATTGTACCTAATCTATCAACAAAAGTAATTACTAGAGGAGATGTTATATGTGATGAAGGTCACTCAAAGTGTGAGGATGATTTGATGTCCATTCCTTGAATTGCAAGATATATTTGACACATGTTCCTTCTCCTTTTAATCCTACTATAATATTGACCATGAAATAAATGCTTCTCTTACTCAAAATTATCCCCTGAATGAGTCCATTGACCCTAAAACTACACTAGCTTCACAAATGCTCCACAAATTCCTTGTTGGATATACAACAAGGGAAGTATTTATTGATATAGTTGATTATCTTTCTGATCAATGCTAAACACACTATGAGTTTCACCAATTCTCTTCTCTATTACCGTAATTTCTAGAGACTCCACATCTAGAAATACTTAAAGAAGCTTCTAGCCATCTAAAATGCATTGCCATAATAAATGAAGAATTATGTTTCTTAATGATAAGTGATATATGAGATCTACTACCTCTTCTTAAATGAAGAAATTTTCAAAATGAAAATGGCTTTACAAGATTAAATATGTTGCAAATAATATTTGTTGGTAAATATAACCATGATTAGTTTCCAAATGTTTTTGGCAAGTAGAACAAAATGAATATAGAAAAATATGTACCCTAGTTGCCAAAATCAATTCCATCCACTTTTTTGTTACCCTTGTTGCCTAGTATAGATGGGAAGTCCATCAAGTGGATTTTAAAATCCACTTGATAATTTTCTATGGAATAAATCTTGGGTTTGTTTAGAGTGATATCCCTCAATGGCTTGAAGAAATATCCTCAAGCTTTATATGAAAAGTGGACCAATTCATTCTTGACCCTCGCTATCATAGATGCAATTTTGACCCTAACATTTATATTGAGAAAGTATATGAACATCTTTTTATACATGTATTTATGTTAATGATGTTATGCTCATACTCTATTAATGACACCAAACTTCTGAACCATATGAAATCCAATATCGGAATAAGTTTGACATTAGAGGCTTAGGACATTTGAATTATTTTCTTAGCCTCCAAGTTATGAAAAATCAAGAAGGTATAAATTATCTTTCCCAACCTAAGTATGCATGTTATTCATTAGTCATTTATTTCACATGGAAATAGTAAAATAAACCCATCTCCCTTCCAATATGGAGTTATTTTTTTACCACCTACACTTCACCCTTTTCTATTTCCCAACCTTAGCATGCATGTGAGATTAATAGTTGTTTTCTCATGTAAATGAATCCCATCTCATTTCAATTGTGGATTTAAATTTTTTCTATCTTGATCCTCACCGATAGTGGACATTAGTTTATACCTATAGTTACTTGGTATTTTTTTTGCCTAGCTCTTACTTCCCTTCACATCTTCATAATTGGTGGTCTCATTTCTTAGTACATGTAAGATCCTCACAAAATCCATTGGAAATCAATAAAGAGGATACCATGGTATATCTATGGTATAGTTGAATTTGGTACTATATTATAGCGTATGAAGATGTCCTATGTTGGATTGTTGTATAGATTCCAATTGGGCTGATGACCCTAATGATCAAATATGTATTGTAATATATGTTTTAAATTTTGGTTTTAAATATATCATTTAGGTTTTCAATAAACAAAATCCCCTATCATTATTTATCAAAATTATAATGTTAAATAACAATTTGTGCAATTTTATATGTTATTTCACTGATAGAAATCCTTTAGAGTTTGAATGATGGAAGCAAGATCCACCAATTCTCTAGCATGATAGCTAGAGTGCTATTTATCTCACCAAGGATATAGTGGAACATTAAGGTATCAAAAAAATTGAGTTACACATGCACTTCATTCAGAATATTCTTAAAAATGCATTCTTGAAGTGCTTTGTTGCCATATAGATGATCAAGTACTTATTGACATTTTCATGATGTCCCTCATCGAGGCCAATTTCTTAAAGCTTAAAACTATGTTATGAATTAATGAAGTCTTCATTAAGGGGGAATAAGTTCTAATGTCTCTTTTTAAATCTTTGAATTGAAGATGAAGATGTTCTTATAAGTTGATTTTAAGATATTTTGACATGGGGAGTTTGTTTAGGTTCAACTTGATTCAATGTATCTTTAGTATAAAATATATAATTTATGAGATTTTTACTTAATTAATCCAATGGTCATAAACATGTCCTATGTATGAGTGATGATACAATTTAAATATCTCTTACAATTACTGACATTTGATATGTGGGTTAGCAATTGGTTGGTCTATCGTATCTATTTATTCAAAATTGAGAGTCATTTCTCAATGATATAATTGAGAGATGTTCATGTAAATTACTTTTATGCATTAATCAATTGTTTTCATGTCTCCCACTATTTCTATTCTTGAGGGTTTTAACTACATTAACAATCTTAGCCCCAAGGGTTAGCTCAGTTGGTCAAAATTAGTGCCTCAACATTGGGAGGTCAGAGGGTCCAATCTCCCTGAAGCCCTTTGGGTCAGGCCTTGCTAGTGGTCCGTGGGGCTGGATTCCCTTCGGGGTCGATTAGCCCAGATTCTTCTGTGGACGTAGCGCCACTCATTGACCAGGGTGTCCGTGAACCACAGCCTAAAAAAACAAAAAACAAAAACAAGAAAAGACAATCTTTTCCTAATTATCAATTTGTGCATACTATGTTTTTTTCTTGAAATATCTACCATATGTCACTGTATAATTTATATTTTGAATAAGGATAACCATCACTTTTTGTATATTAACTTTTTGGCTTAGGATATATGCCTTATGTCAAGATATACTTTATATTTCGAGTAAGGATAACTATTTGAGGAGGAGATGCACCAACTTAGTTTTCTGGAATAAATTTGAAAAAAGTATTGATTAAAATGTGCCATAGAAAAAAGACAATATTTAACCTAGATAGGTGTTTGTCAGTTTCTCTATAGTATAGAACTTGTTCTTATTTCTCACGAGGGTGGTCTAATACAAGTTATATAAATCTTTGTTATGTCATTGAAAATGAGTATATAATTCAAGTGCATCTCTAGCATTAGAAAATCCATAAATCTATGTAAATTCAACTCAACATTTAATAGCAAATTCTCTCAAACCTAAAAAGTTAGCAGGAGCAATTTAGGTGATTCAAATTGTGTAGATACTCTTAAGCACTAAATTTTGAATTTTACATATTTACCATTTCACCATCTAAACATATCAAACATAGATCCTATTTAATTATTAAAATATATACATTAAATATATATTGAAATATAATATAAATATAAATGAATATAAAATATATGTTAGAAATCAATTACATAAATTCATCAAACTAATATTTGAAAACCAATTAATTCGCCTAGGCGTATATATATGAACTTTAGATGGAAGGAGGTTTGTTCACTCTTTTTTTTTTTCAATTGAGTGCCTAGATTGATTCTCAAGGGAATATGCTAAGCATATGCTTCTTCTTAATGTTTATCAACTGTTGTAGTGTATTACAATGTTTGTTAGGTTGCATTAACTTTTAATAAATTTAAAATTTTTATTCCTCCCCACCCACCAATTTCCTAGGTATTTAAGATTATTCCAATTCTAATAAGCTCCTCATTATTATTTATAACAGTCATTTATATATAAGTGAAATTTTATTTAGAAAAATGGTCCATTACATTTAATAAATATAAAAAATTAGTTTTCTGCCACGTGACTCCCCACCCACCAATTTCCTAGGGATTGGAGATTATTCTAATTCTAATAAGTTCCTCCGTGTTGATATTATTCCAATTCTAATAAGTTCATCATTGTTATTTATACCATTAATTTTATATAAGAAAAATTAATTTAGCAAAAAGGTCCATTTCTTTTAATAAATTGAAAAATTAGATTTGTGCCATGTCCCCACCCACCAATTTCTTAGGGTTTTGAGATTATTTTAATTCTAATAAGTTTTTTTTTTTTTTTCTCAGTAAAAACTAAATCTATTAAGAGAATGTATGGTACAATGCGAAGTTACAGACAGGAGAAGAAAAAACAAAGGCAGCCGGAAAGGATTGACAATCCACCTCGGCTCCTAAGAGAGAAAGAGTAGAGATCAGTGCTGAGCAAGAAGAAACAAGAAGAAGAAAAGAACAGGATCTGAACAGAGCATTCTACCCAATGTGTGGGGAATCCACTGTTTTACATTTTTTCCCTTTTTTTTTGACAACTTTGACCCACTCAAGAGGGCTTTGCTGAGCTGGTATGATTTGCAAACTGAGATGAGCTGATGGAGAGGTCTCCTTGTCTGAGTCCGAGGTGTAGGATTCATGGATCCTTTTCTGTGAGGCTGGTATGATGGCCGAATCCATTGGACCTGCCGGGGATGGATCCGGTTCCGAAGCTGCAGCCACACCTTCCATGTTCTCATCCTCTTCATCAGAGCTTAAGTCAAAATTGTCCATGGGTGGAGGATCATGAGGCATCCAGCTTTTGGACTTCTGCCTTGTGTTGGCTTTCTTCTTTTGGGCTGGCAGCGTGGGACAAGAGCTCTGAAGGTGACCTGTATGATGGTAGTTACGGCAACGAAAAGCTATATTCTCGTAATCCAAGGATTGGGTCCAGTGAAAATCTCCAATTTTGAGATTGATCTGGTGCGGGAGTCCTTTGCTTATGTCTATTTCTGCACAAATCCTGGCAAAAGTGTATAAGCCCTTTTCCCCTCTGGAGATATCTGTGTCTAAGAGATGGCCTAGAGAGTTGCCTATCCCTTGGAATACTGCAAAGTGCCAAAGATTCGCTGGGAGGTTTGGAAGTCTAACCCAGATGGGGAGTTTGGTGATTACTGCTGTAGAGGGGTCAAAATCTGGGAACCAGGGCGTGAGGAATAAGCCAGCTGCTCCCCAGAACCAAGGGCCACCAGTTAAGGCTGTTTGATAATCCTCCTCGAAGGAAAAAACTACTATGAAAAATCCCTTTGAGCATAGCAGAACTTTGCAGTTGTTGGTCCAGTTATTGTGGAGCCATTGGTAGAGGTCTGCTATGCGTGGCCATAGCCCGTTAAACCTGCAGATAATGCCAGATTCCATAAGATGCTGTGTTTGCTCATCCAGCGAAGGATGCTTTATTTCTATGGAGGGAGTTTCCTCCAGTTTATCCACCAGAAAAGGCTTGGGAGCTTGCGAAAGTGGAGCTGCTTTTTTAGGCAGCTTTGCATGGACAACGTCCTTGTAAGAAAACGCCTCAGCTGAGGAAGACTGTCCTGCAGCGCCCCCTCTTAAACGAAGGGTAAAAGCAATGGAGGTATTTCCCTTAATGATGTAAAAGGACAGGGGATAAATATCCTCGAGTTGTTTACCTTCGTGGAGAAGTCGCTGTGCTGCAGAGGGAATCCCCAACTTGCGTTCCAGAGCCTGCTTGAGGTCTTGCACCTGATCCGACGCTCTGACCCATTGTAGCAGAGTTTTACCAGATAGAAGCTTGATGAGGATCTGGAAAGAGGCAGAGAGACCAGAATTCTGCTTGCCTCTGCAGATCTGAGACAACAGGTTGCTGGAGCTTTGCAAGGTTTCCTTTTCCTTCATTTGCCGCAGGGGAAAGAGATAGGAGGAGGCACGAGTTCTGGGGACGCCAGATTTGACTTTGTGATCCGCCCACAAGAGCGTATAGACGCAGATTGGGGGGGATAGAGAAGAAGTAAGCCGAAGAGAGCAACCTTCCAGGGTAAAGAAGTTATTTCCAGGGGCTACCACTTGGAGAAAACTGAAAATGTGTTCTGCAGGTTCACATTTGACAAGGGCGTCTTCAATCCAGTGGGGGTAGTTGTGGCTGAAAGTAACGGCAGATGGCTGAGAGTCGGCGTCCCCAGAGGCCTGAGCTATTAACTTACTCTTCACAGTGATGATCGGAATGAGATCTTCGTTGGAAGGAAGATGTAAAAATTCGTAAAGATTGGGGCCCTGACGGTGGAGAACGCTCACAAGTCTGTGCTGCCACGGCCCTTCGAAGACAGGCTCGGCGTCCTCCTCAGTGGCGTCATACTGCCTTTGAGCTTCAAGGAGAAATCGATGGAGGGGCTTGACGGTCTTCTGCCCGCCGCACTCCAAGCACTAGCTAAACCGATCTTTGATGTCCCCGGGCGGACTCAGGGCATCAGATTTGAACTGGCGAAGACTGGCCGCCTGAAAGCCTACCGTCAGGCACCCGAGAGCGTGGAAATCTGTTGCATTCAAAGGGAGGAACGGCGGATCAATGTTAAATCTGAATGCTATCCACCGGCGGCTTAAGGACTCGTCTCCAACTGTGCCAGGGGCTCTCGAAGACCAGGAAGCGACCGAAGAGAGGGAGGCGGCAGAGCAGGAGCTAGGGTTCATTTTCGCTCTCAGAGTTTTGAAAAAATCAACCCTTAATTCTAATAAGTTACTCATTATTATTAATAACATTAGTTTATATATAAGCAAATTTTATATAGCAAAATGGTCCATTACTTTTAATAAATTTTAAAAATTAGATTCACCCCACGTGGCTTTCCACACACCAGTTTCCTAGGGATTTTATATTACTCCAATTATGATAAGTTCCTCCATGTTGAGATTATTCCAATTCTATTCTAATAAGTTCTTCATTATTATTTATAACATTTATTTATATATAACCAATTTTATTTAGCAAAATTATTCATTATTTTTAGTAAATTTAAAAATTTACATTCATGCCACGTGGCTCCCCGGCCACCAACTTTCTAGGGATTTGAGATTATTCCAATTCTAATAATTTCCTCATTATTATTTATAACGCTAATTTATATATAAGAAAATATATAACAAGGTATTTTTGTAGAATCATGGCACCAACTTATGAGTATCTAAACATACATATATTTGTATGTTGCCACAGGTGTCTGATAGTGGAAAATTTAAGGTGGACAACCTCTATGAGAAGTTTGGGCATTTGATATTGGATCACGAGGCTGACTTACGAGACCTTGACTCACAAGAGGAATATGTGTCACTGCACAAATGAGGAATACAAGGTTTGACTAGCTTATGCCACGAATCTCCACGAGATCAATTATGTGTCCATTATAAATTTAGTAACTGAGTGTTTAGATGTTAATGATTTAAAGGAGTGCTATATGAAAGATTGCTTTACTTTTCAAATACAAATGTATTAAATTAGGTTAGCTATGAATTTGGTCCTTTTCAATGTAGTATTAGTGTAGAAATAGGTAAAGTAGCATGAATAAATTATTAGCAATCACTCAATAACAAATTTTGAAATTGCAAGCAAATCTTATTAGTTGCTTTCTTTAAAGCTTAGTATTGATCTATTTTAGTCACAAATCTAAGTGTTTAGAGTGTTATAATTTCTTCTTGTGCATTTTTTTAAATGCAAAATCTGAAAACAAATGTTTGCATCTCAAAGATAAATTTGACAAAAAAATATAGCCCAAACATAAAATAATAACATTACTTGAAATGCCTAAAAATGTTTTAACCATTAAAATTTATTTATTTTCATTGTACATATTAGTTGACATTGAAATATTTTACTTAATATGGCATTGAAATATTTTACTTATGAAGTACATTGTTTATATTAATAAGTTCCATGATAAGTTCCTTCATGATTAATAAATTATGAAATTTAGAAATTATGGTTGATGTTTTGAAATGTGTATTTATTTTTAAAATTTGAAATGCATTATATTGTAAATTGATTATAAGTAAAATAGATGAAGTAAATATATAATTTTATTTTTTTTAATTATCAATTTTTGAAATATATCATACATTAAAAATTTGTAAATTTATAGATCTAAAATTCCATCAATAATGTTTCACATGATATATCTTTTAAAAATTTAATATATTCAAATGAAAGTATAGTAAATGAATTTATGGATTTACAAATGCTTATTTCATTTCATTTTATTTTGTATGAATTTATTTTTGAAAAATTCATTATCTATTATTCATTTGTTTTTAAGATTTTGCACTATATTTTGATTTTTTTCATTAAAAAATTCTATAAAATAATAATTTATAGTGTTTATTAATCTAAGGATTCATATTCCTAGGGTATAATATTATTCATAAGGTTTATAATATTAATATTTAGGTTTAATATAAATCCGTTGGATTTATAATCATCGTCAACCATTGTCCAATGTCACATTGCGATAAAAAATTTCTCAATATGAAAATGAACCAATGTCACATTGTGACAAGCATTGTCTCAACATGAAAATCAACTTTGGTCAACCATGTTCCAACATCGCATTGTGATAAAGTTTGTCTCAACCATGGTCAAACATGGTCAACCATGGTCACATTGTGACAAAGTCTGTCACATTGTCACAACCATGGTCTTTCATGGTCAACCATGGTCCAACATCACATTGTGACACAAATTCTCTCAATATGGAGATCACCCATGGTCAACCATTACCCAACATCGCATTGCGACAAACATTGTCTCAATATAAAAGACAATTACGGTCAACCATATTCCAATTTCACATTTTGACAAATATTTATCTTAGGGTTTATATTCATTTGGTTTATAATATTTATCCCTTGGGTTTATATACCATGGGTTTATAATATTAATCCCTTGGGTTTAATATTATTTTGTTGTGATTATATTATCAATCCATTTGGTTTTTAATCCCTTATATTTTTAGTATTGGTCCTTTGCATTTATTATTCCCTTGGGTTTATAATACAATTCCATTTAGGGTTTATATACCTTGCATTTATAATATTAATCCCTTGGGTTTATAATACCTCAGGGTTTTAGAATTAATCCCCAGGGTTTATTATTCTCTTCGGGTTACAATATCAATCCCTTGGGTTTATTTGGTTCATATTCCTGGGGTATAATATTTTTCATAGGGTTTGTAATATTATTCCTAGGGTAATATAAATCATTTGGGTTTACAATCATGGTCATCCATGGTCAACGATGGTCCAATGTCACAATGTGCCAAAAATTGTCTCAATATGAAAATCAACCATGATTAACCATGGTCCAGCGTCATATTGTGACAAACATCATCTCAGTATGAAAATAGATGATGGTAAATCATGGTCAACCACGTTTATTTTAGGGTTTATTTCTCTCATTATGAAAATAAATCATGGTTAACCATATTCCAACATCGCGTTGTGACAAAAAAATATGTTAGGGTTTACAATATTTATCTCAGGGTTTATAATATTTATCCCTTGTGTTTAATATTATTCCCTTTGGTTTATAATATCTTGGGTTTATTATTCCCTTGGGTTTATAATATTTATATTAGGGTTTATATACCTTGTGTTTATAATATTAATCCCTTTGGGTTTAATATTATTCCCTTGTGTTTATATTATCAATCGTTGGGTTTTTAATCCCTTGGGTTTTTAGTATTTATCCCGTGGGTTTATTATTCCCTCGGGTTTATAATCTCAATCCCTTTAGGGTTAATATACCTTGCATTTATACCTAGACTCACTTGGAGATTTCTACTCACAAGGAAAGGAAGAATGGAGGCTGTTCATGGGCTTAGGGTTTCAGAAGGTCCGATTTGCGCCGCCGCAGGCCCAAAAGACGCAACTCTTCTATAGATCGGACAGATTCCTGATGGCTAGACCCTCAGTTTTCGATGTTTCCCTCTGGTCCTGGGTTGAATCATTTGATGGGAAGGACTTACATGATTTGAACTACAGAGAACAGAGCTCGGAGCGTTTCCTCTCCTTCTGGACACAGGTTCGTCTTGATGCGTTCTCCGCAAACGCTTTGCATAAGACTGGAAGATCTGCCCACGTCTATGGGAAACCGAGGCGTATGACGGGGCCCAGACCCCATTTTGGCTTGCTGTGGAGCCGATTTGCCAAGCTACGACCAATTTTAAATGGCATGGTCGAAGACAAAGCATGGGGGGGGGAGTATGGACCCGGTTCCTTGGTATTTTGAAGTTTTTTTGCCTTCTTTAACGCAGATCTGGGCTTTTATCATCTCGACGCATCGTTCTGACAGAGGGATCGTAGACTACGACATGCAAATGAGAAATAGCCTCAACAGGAACCCCGATCTGGGAAACGGCCCAACAGATCGAGTCGAATACTGTAGAAAAGGAGCGGATCTATCAGATCCGATCAGATCCAGGCAAAAGCAAAATGGAAGTTCGCCAGATCCAGAACACAAATCCGAGAAACGGGACTTGATCAAGGCAGACACAGCGGATCTGAAGCAACTCTTTATCAGATCAACAGAAGGCAGACACGTTTGTGTGCAGATCTCGGACCGGATGAGTGTCTTGGAGCTAAAGAAAGAGATCCAGGACAAACTGGGAATTCCAGTTGCATTACAAATTCTAATATTTTCTGGGCACTGCTTGCAGGATCAACATATACTCCAGCATTACAGGGTTGCAAAGGACTCAACTATTTTCCTCAATCACAGATTGCGAGGTGGATCTAAGGGAGCTACCTCAAAACGTACAGGTACCTATCGCGATGCAGCCAAGGGGAAAGAATTTCCAAAGGGGAAAGAATCTACAGCTGTTAATGCATCTCGAGGGCAGTATATCGTGGATCAAGCGCCAGAGAATCCCTCCATCTCGCTGGATTTACCAGAGGAGGAGAAGGCCCTACAAAGCTCCAGTCCTCTCTCTTCTGAGATTTGCAAAGGCTGGAGCCGGGTAGAAGGAACCAGATCTTACCCAGATCTGCATGAAGATTCACTCGTATTCCAGATCCAAGTCAACCTCTCGGGCAAGACATCAATGCAATGGGTACGTGCAACGGATCTGGTGCAGGACCTTCTGCTAAATCTTGAAGATCGGCTAGGGAGCCCCTCATCTTGTCTCAGACTGGTATTCAAGGGTAAGCAACTCACGACTACCCTTCCTCTCTCTTTTTACAACATTCAGAGGGATGCCTATATTGTAGCTACTTTTCGTTTGAGAGGGGGTTCCTTCAGGCAGACCTCCTCTACCCCTTCTTTCTCTTTTAAAGATGCTGTCTGCAAAGATGCTGCCCATTCACAGCCTTCTTCATCAGCAGGCCATCCATCTGAGGCTCCAAAGCCCTTTCTGGTAGACAAATCAGAGGACATTCCTTCCATCAATCTCTCCCATCTTGGGATTGATGATCGATATCAACTTTATGCAGAAGCCGCGCTTGTATGTAGATTCAAAGGGCTATGGCCTCGCACATTAGACCTATACCAATGGATTCATACCAATTGGACTAAAAAAAGTGAGATACACTTTTGTTCAAAAGGATTCTTCATTGTAGTTTTTGACCGAGATGAAGATTATCAGAAGGCCTTAACGGGAGGCCCTTGGTTTTGGGGCTCGGCAGGGATTTTTCTTACTCCTTGGTTTCCAGACTTCGACCCTTCTACAACTGTTATCACCAAGACTCCCATTTGGGTCAGGCTCCCGAACCTTCCGGTGCATCTATGGCACATTTCGGTCTTCATAGAAATTGCAGAAACTTTAGGAAGCTACCTGGCTGTAGATTCTTCGCGAAAGGAAAATGGGCTCTACACATATGGTAGATTCTGTGCAGAAATAGATATAAGCAGAGGACTGCCGGATCAGATTAATCTCAAGTATGGAGATTTCCATTGGACTCAAACCTTGGATTACGAGAACACAGCTTTCCGCTGCCGCCATTGTCATCAAACAGGACATCTCCAAAGTTCCTGTCCCTAGTACCTCGACAAAAAGAAGACTCCTAAGCGCAAGCCCAAGTCCAAAAGTTGGAACCCCTGTGCGCCTCCTCCGCCTATGGAAGATTCAGACTCCACCAGTTCAGATGAGGAGGAAATAGTTGCAGATGGACTGAACGCTGAGATTCCGCTGGATGCTCCCTTGGATGATCCGGCAAACCCCTCCGTCTCTCAGATTTCCCAGAAACGTTCTCATTTCACTTCTTCCTCAGATTCTGAGAAGTATTTTCCGCCGCCAGGGAAGAACAGTCTTCAACTTGTTTCGGCTCAGCCAAATTCCACTGAATAGGTCAAAGTAAGCAAGAAAAAAGGAAAAAAAAGTCGTGTGACAGTAACAATCCCCTCAGGGTAGTTCTCTCTGCTTAGTTCCGGTGCTTTGTTATTCCATGTTCTCTTTAGCCCTCTCCTGGTTCTTAGCCAAGAAGCAAGGTGGTGCCTATTTCCTTGGGCCCCCTTGCTTTTCTGCTTTGCTTGCATGCAAGCTTGATTGTACTATACTCTTCTCTTTTTAATAGAATTAGTCTAATTTACAAAATATATATATATATACCTTGCATTTATAATATTAATCCCTTGGGTTTAATATTATTTCATTGGATTTATAATAGCTTTGGGTTCAATCATGGTCAACCATGGTCACACTATGACAAAGACTATCTCTTGGTCCAACGTCACATTGTCACAACAATGGTCATCCATGGTAATTATTTATTATTATTATTATTACTATTATTTAATATAATAGTAATAATATAATATTAATTATTATTAATATGGTTATGATATTTAAATTAATATTATTGATAATAACATTAATTTTTAATATTATTGATAATTGATAAATATATTTAATATAAACTTATATCAACTACATTTAATAATATAATTATAATAATCATACATGTAACCATAACTTTAGCTAAAATCTAATTTAAAAGAACACCATGTCTCTTATAATTGTCATATAATTATTATATTGAGACTTAATCTTATGCTCTAACATTGCATGTGAGAAATGCTTTTAAAACTCTTTAGAAATTCAAATCCCCTTTTTGGATAATTATTCATCATTGTTGTTATTTGAAAATTCATACAGTCATACGATTTTATACCATTTTTCTTAACTTTTGATTTTTTTCTCAATGAATATAATAAACATAAATGGAATTGCTATACATTATATATATATATATGGAAATGTTTTTTATTTGTTAATGATTGAAAAATATATATAGTTTATTTTAGTAAGATTTTTTTGAAGTTTTTTCAGTAAATTTTTTAGGATTAATTTATTAAAATTATAAGTTTAATAAATAATCTTTACATAATTCAAGTGCTTTAGAAATTTTCAAGATACTGAATCTATATATATTAAAAAAAAATCAATTTAAATATCAAAAATCAAAATTCTAACACCAAAAAAATCCCAAAAAAAATTCTGGTCCACGTTGTACGAATCCCATCCTCCCCGTTTGGGAAAACACAAGAGGTTCGAGAATCCAGACGATCAGTCCTGGAATTTGACGTCCCACAGGACGTTTTTTTGGTTTTTGGACGTATTTGACGGGAGCGGAAAAAATTTCCACGTCAAATTGGACGTGTGATATACGCTGCAAACCGTCAAAACGACGTCTACTTCCAAAAGTGAAACGTCGAAATTCATAATACCTTATTACCTATTTATTTGGTTGAAACTTGAGACCAGCTGGCAGCAGGGTGTGGTACGCCGGTAGCAGGCCAGGACTGTGCGGTAGTATACAAGTTGTAACACAACCCAGTTTAAACTTAAACGCTCACTGTACCACTACCTACTAATAGTACTAACCATTAACTAATCCAGCTGCAATCCATCGCTGAAATTTACTTCGACAAGATTTGCAGTTGCAATTCAATTCATGTATTGTATCAATTAATTGTATTGTATAGGTTAAGCTGCTGCCAGAGAACGCAGATTCACCTCCAGACAAGTTTTCATCAAGGGGGTTCTCGTTTACTAAGCGCTTCCTCTGTTTAATTTGCTTATTTGCAGTCGATGGTGTTCAAATCTCTATTGCCATGTTTTAATCCGCTTGCAGTTGGTTTATATTGCATGGACCTCGTTTCTCAGCTCAGAATGGAGGGTTGCAGCTCAGGCCTTTAACACCGAAAGTCTCCAGGTAAGATTTACCTTCGGATCGACGTTTCCCTGATGGAAGAAACCATCTCTAGACTGCTTGTTTGTTGTCTCGGCTCTTAAAGTTTTTAATCTTTTCCTTCCTGATAATGTTTAAAACAGTGACTGCTTGGTCATAAGTTTTTGTCGCAATATTCCTGCACGGTTATGAAATACCTGACCGTATTTTCCTCAGTAAGAATGAGGGTTTTAGATGCTGCTTGTGAACCCTGCGGAAGATGGTCACAATTTACTCATTTTTAACTGTTGTGTAATATTATTGGGTTTTACATTTTTCCGGTCTCGTAATCGGCTGAGTTACTGAGTGTAAAAAGGTCTTATTGACTTCCAGGCTATCTACCCATGTCTAAGTTATCATTTTCGTTCTCTTTTTCTTCTTATGTAAAAATGTATATCGACCCCTCGGATTCTAAGCCAGGGTCTGGATTATCGATTTCTCATATCTTGTTGTATGTATGTTACTTATGAGGTTCATGAAGTTTAAGGAAATTTTCGAATGTTTTATGGGTTCTGTTTGCAGTGAGGTTCTTCGAACCCTCACATCAATTGCCCCAAGGGTTTCAGTACTAATCTGTTTGGGCAAGCTTTTCGATGGTAATTCTACTCCGAGGTTGTTTTATGTTCACGCTGTTTTTTCTGTGTCAATTTGCTTAGTTGCTCTTTTCACATGGTTCAGTTGAGTATTTCCTCGCTAAGATTCATTGTTAATCGGCGCATATCAGAGTTTAAGGGTAAGGGTTTCCTACTAGGGTTTCAGGAAGTCCAGGAGAGATTCCAGAGTGGTATAGTTTGACCATGCTTGGAAAAATCTACCCAGAACAGCATGCAGAATCCCTCGCCAAAGACAACCCAGGACAGCATGCAGGAATCCCCTGCCAAAGACGACCCTGTCCTTTGCTTGTATTTACGTCGTTCTCTGGCAGCAGCTTAACTTAATTAATATTTATTGTATCAATTATTTTTCTAAATTTTAAATTAAATTTATGAATAAAATTTATAAAGTGGGTTAAAGATCTATTTTAATTCTGGATATATCAAGAATGGAGAAGTATTAAATTTCTTAAAGTACAAATATCTCTTAAAATGAAAGGAGATTTTATACCTCTAAATACTTGATATATCTAAAGTTAAAATAAATCTAGAACGATTTAGTTATTTGCCATTAAATATACTACATTAAATAATTTACCATAAAAAAAACCATAGTTTAACAATATCATAAATTGAACTAAAAAATATTTTTAATTTTAATTTTAATTTTTTTTAAGTGAAGATGTTAAACCTTATAAATAAAGTTTTCTAAATAACTATATAAAAATTTGCAAATATCCATTTTTTTAAGATAGACTCATCGCTCGTCATTAAACATGGATAGGTCATTAAACATTCACTTCATCATCACCCTAATAATAATTAATTATAATTATACATACATTAGATATTAAACATCATAACATCTCTATGATGCCTTCAGATAGGCCACTCTCCAAAACAAAGTAAAAAACTGGAATAATTAGAACATCTTTTCCACCTTTTTAACGTTAAATCACCGATAAAATGAAAAAATACTGTGAAAATTTTGCCGTTTCCGTCAGTAAATTGACGTCAAGTTCGGATAATATAAGAAGAACATGTGAAAATTTGCCATTCTCGGCTGTAATAGATGTCAGTCTCGAGGCCATTCTTTCCGCCTCACCGTATTAGGCACGGTCGGTGGATATTTCTCTGATTCTCTAATTGGTAAAGCAAACTGCCAAATGTCAATCCGACGGCTGTGTACATGCATGATCAAACTCTCATTCTGTGATGCCATCATTAATGGAGATTTTATATGACCAAGTTCAAGTTTTAGTTTTATGTGGTTTAATAATTTCTATGTTTCCAACCAACCATTTTGTCAAAATGTCCTCGATGAAATATTTAGCCGTGACCCAGAAGAATTTTAGTCTCACAATAACAATAGTGGAATCAATTTCTTTAGCACATCGATGAAACTTAGTCTTTTTATACAAACGTAGTTATTTATTAGTACCAATGTTGATTATTAACAATTATTTAGTTTATTTATTTTCTTTTTAAAAAAAGTCATAGAGGGGACAATTTAAATGGTCGTGTGCCTATCCTAATCTCACAGATAGGAGTTAGTAGGAGCTTGAGTCTGATAGATTCGAAGAGAAATGAACTTACAGTATTGCGATACTGCCGCCATGTATTTTGGCTTTATGGCCAACCCTCTCCTTTCTGAACTCGATCTCCTTTCAGGCCAGCAAACATTAACCTACTGTATGGAAGTACGAATTGAATTGCCAACTTTTTTTTTTTCTTTTCCTGCAATTCGAGCGAATTTGGTAACTAGGAGAACGCTTCTCACTTTTGTTTTTTCGATCAAGAGTTTTTGTACTTGTGTGATAAGTCATAGTTAGGTCACTGTTAGTATAAATTTTTAGGTAGAATTTAGAGTGCTAGTTTAACTCACTGTTTGCTTTTTTTATGGAAATTTTGCTAAATTCAATCCAATATATAATATTACCACCAGCAAAAAAAAACTACTCCCTTTGGGGTCTTTAGCCACATATTACCCCCTAAGATCTTTGTGAATCTTTTCAAATTACTGTTTAAACTTTATACGGTTTAATATTTAGATTTTATTCTATTTAATATATAAATTTTACGCTATTTAATATATAAATTGATAGTGCTGGAGTCTCTGTTTGGTGTGTCCCATATTTGGGATGCAAATTCTACAATGTTGTCCATTGTTATTTTCATTTTTGATTTAATGAATTTTAGTTTATATATATATTTTATACAGGTGGTCACAAACCTACAAATGTCTCAAAAGAGAAAGATACAAGTTACAATTGGGGAAATGTATGGATGGACAAAAGGGAAAACTTCTAAGACTCAACAGAATTCAAAAACACTTGAAGAAACCCATAATGCTCATGTGGAACAACAATTACATGAAATTTTTGGAAGTTCTTCTGAACATGATGTAGATGAAGAAACAAATGAAGTTGAAGAAGAGGTTGGTGATAATTCAAAAATGAAAGTGCAAACAAAAAGACAATTTCGCATGGAATGGTTAAATAAGTTTGTTTGGTTGAATTATGTGAGGTTTGATGATAAAATAACTATGAAATGTAACTATTGTGAGAAGTATAGGATGAATGGACGATGGGGTTTAGGGAATGGTTGCACCACATTACAACATGATGCTCTTGTTACTCATGAAAAATCACGGGCGCATAAAGATGCTAGGGAAAGATGGATTAATGCATTAGAGGAAAAGTTGAAACCAATTCCAGATCATATTAGACAGATGACAGATGCCAATAAAGAAAGAGTGATTTCTACAATGAAAATATCATATTTCACTTGTCAAGAAGATTTATCTCTATCAAAGTATGAGAAGCTTTGCAAATTTCTAATGGATGCAAAAACTCCAAATATGCCAAAGTCTCAAGAGTACTCCTCATACACTAATCGTAAGTCTGCAAATGATTTTATATATTGCATATCAAAACATCTTGAATAGATTCAGATAAAAAATATGTTGGAAAGTCCTTTCTTCTCATTGATGGTTGATGAAAGCACTGATCGAACCTTAGAGCAACACCTTGTTATTTATGCAACATATTTAGACTCAAAAGGTCTCGGGCCACCTATCTCGCAGTTTATGAAGCTCAAAAATGTAGTAGATGGAAAAGGAAAAACAATATATGATAGTGTCAATCAATTAATAGATGTTAGAGGCCTTCAGTATAAAGATTTGATAGTTGTTTCTACAGATGGAGCTTCAGCAATGATTGGACATGAAAATGGCTTTGTTTCATTTTTGAAAAAGAACAATCCAACCCTTATTACAGTTCATTGTGTGGCTCATCGTGAGTCTTTAGCAGCAGCAGATGCTTCTAAGAAATTCCCTGAGTTATTATTTGTTGAAAAAATTGCAAACAAAGTGTATTCATGGGTTCAAAACTCTCCAAAGAGAAATAGTGAACTTAATGATTTGCTTAGAGTCATGCAAATTGATGTGCTTGATGTTCTACAAATACATTCAGTGAGATGGTTATCCAGGGGAGAAGTTATTATAAGGCTTGTGAAGCTTATGCCAGCAATTTTAACTTTGTGGAAAAATGAAAAAAAAACTGCATCTTGGTATGATAAGATGAGAATATATTCTGTCCAGTTTTGTTTACATATGCTCGCTGATGTGCTAGGGGAATTGAACAAGCTGAATATGACTTTTCAAGAAGAAAATGTAGACATTACAACTATTGGGTTGGCTCTTGAAGTAACTATAAGCACATTATCTAGATGGTTTTTGAGAAAGAGACATTTGCAGAAGGCACAACTTATCTTTCAAAGTTTTTAAATGATTCTCAAAATGGATACATTGATATTAAAGATGAAGGGTTGTAGATAGACATAAGTTACAATACATCTCTATCTCAGCCATGGATATTGAATCCAATGAAGCAAGGAAACAATCTATGAAACCTTGTATTGAAGGTACACAAGAGAGTTGTCAGCAACTCACTGAAGGTTATATAGAGACTCTCATAGACTCTTTGAATGAAAGATTTCCAGACCTTCATCTTTTTAATGCAGCGAAATTGTTCAGCCCTTGTTATTATTCAGAAGAGCGTCGTAGTCGTGAGAAAAATTCAAAGCGTTGGTTTTTAAATCTTTTTCAACATTTGCAACATACTGTATCAAGTGATGTTGGATTTGTAGCTTTATTTGATGTTAAAGCTTGTAAAAGAGAGTTGCACCCTTTTGTTGATTCATTAAATCTGGCTTGTGAGGGGTTTTCTATGAAAGAAGCATGGAAAGTCTTTCGTAACACAAAACAGTGGCACAAAACCTATCCTAATATGATGAAATTATGGCAAGCTGTCCTCACTATTCCTGCAAGTACAGTGGATTGTGAAAGGGGATTTTCCAAGCAAAATATCATCAAGGACATTAGAAAATCGAGGCTTGGGTTGGATACACTAGATGCTCTAATGAGAGTATCTTTGAATGGACCTGAATCATCTAATGTTGATTGGAACGCAGTATATGAGATATGGATAGATACAAAGTCAAGAAGGATTCTTGAGCTTTGAAAATTCTTCTAGTTTATGTTTAATGGAGGATCTATGTATTGAAATATTCCTATTGATAAAAAAAATTGTAGTTTCTCCAGAAAGTTTAACTTTTAATGAAGTATAATAACTATTTATTATTGCATAACTTTTCTGTATTTTCTCTAGATGATTTATTTATAGTCCAAGATTTATTTATAATCTCACTAGATAATTTATTTATAGTCCATGGATTGTAAGTTTTTTGCAAAGATTTTATTGTTTAAATGGCCCCACCATAAATCTGAGCTATAAATATGATAGACTGCAAATCTGTAATTTCAATCTAACAAAAATCATTATAAACAACAGTGATTAGTAAATGTTCACCCTGGACCTTTCAATCTAATAAAAATCATTATAAACAAAAGTGATTAGTAAATGTTCACCCTGGACCTGTCAGTTTGTTGCATTGGAGTGGTAAGGGCAAACCTTGGCTACGCCTGGATGCCAAGCGGACTTGCCCTCTGGATACTTTATGGGCTCCTTATGATCTTTATCGATCAACGTATTACCTAAATGGGTGAGAGAGCCTCTCTCCTCGGGGTGCTTTTTATCGAATTAAACCTGATTTGATAAAATGGCAAATAGAACTTTACGCCTATGCATCTTTCAGTTTTGAATTTCAATTCCGGTAACGAATAGAAGAAAACAATAGCACAGCCACAGGCAGGACAAATCCATCATGAGGGACCAATCGTTTGAATTTAGTATTAATAAGGTTGTTCCATATAACGCCCTGTGAAGAATGATATTGTGGACTGATCTATTTATATTTGTACTGCCATGCCATCCTCAGCCAGCAGAGAGGCAAGCAATGCCGCTGCAAGTCATGTAGGGAAGGCGTTGTGAACTCAATTTTCGGCGACTGTACAGGATGTAAATTTTTGGAACAACAATATCATTATGATAAGTTCCTGAACCAACAACTGTATAATACCTTATAAATGTATCTTCAACTCCATTTTTGCATATTTTTCCTTGTGTTATGGTCAATTTTTCTCATTGTTCTGAGTCTTTTTGAACCGACTGTTAATCCACTGATAAGTCACAAATTCACAGCTTACATTACATAACAGAGCAGGTTGTTTAAGGTCCATGCTGAATCAACTGGTTTTAATTTTTTCAAGAATCCAAGTAGGTCAAGATCACAATTTAGTTCTCTCAATAATTGAGAACACTCATTTCAACATTGATGCCACTGCTCTTAAATGCCTGCATCATGCATGCCTGCAGTGCTGTTGTGGAGTTGATGTGGTGTTTTCATTGTGAAAGTAGTTGCTTGTGCAGTAAGCTATTAATTGTGATCTATAAATGAAATAGAGTAGCGACAGTAAATGTTGTTATCAAATCTGGTGGACGTATGTGCGATGTAAAAACTTTCCGTGACACTCACATATTTAGTAAAAACGTAAAACTAAGGGTAAAATAAATACAAAAACGTCATCAAATTTTAATTTGACAGGCAAAAAGAATTTGAAATTCCAGGCCTGATCACACATAACCGAACGCTACCGCCAAGTCGCCTTTAATTGAAGATAGGCCACACATAATCGAACTACTCACGTCCAAGTTTCTTTTAACCGAACACTCCACCCGAGTCGCCTTTATCTGAATGCGGGAACATGAAGCACATCTATGAATGCCCGTACTGCAACTTCAGTTTTTCGACTCTCTTAGGCATTTTCAACTTGAAGTCCTGACAACCCCCTTCCCACAACGCAATACTTACATGAAATCTCTTTTTAAAAACTTTTATTTCCTTTAACCTTGTTTTAATATATATATATATATATATAATATTATTATATATATAATTGTTTTTTTAATTCTATTTCAACCATTTCAACTAACTATATATATAAACATATCGAGAGGTGTACTTTACAATGCAGTTTAAGTGTGATGTGTAATTTTATTTGTCGAGACGATGTGTAATTTTATATATTCCTAAATGTGAGTTGACAGATGTTTTTTCTAAAAGAAAAATAAAATATTTCATAAATAGAAAAATAATATGGTCTATAATAAAAGCAAAAATAAATATACATGTTTAGTTACTTTTAATTAAAAGTATTATAAAACAATAATAATCTCAATCTCACTATAATCACTAGATTTATTGTTGATATTACAACTCAACGTGGTAAAATTATCTCAATCATTTTTAGCCATAAATAAAATATTTTGATGTCACATGACTTAATATAATTTCATATCAACTTTAAAAATGATAAAGTAATTAGAAGTAAAAAAATAGGAGTAAGAAATTTAAAACTTCTATTTTTCAAAAATATTTGAGCTCATGATTTAAGCAAACTATTTGAAAAATTATGTTACAGAATTTTTGTAGATATCAACTTTAGATAAAAAGAAAATGATAAAAAGATATTTATACATTTATATATGAAATATTAATATTCAAAAGAAAAAATATGAAAATTCAATGTACTCTATATAGTTTTTAAAATACACATTTAAATATTTAAAAATCAACATTTATATATATGGAGAGAAATAACTGTTCTAAATTCATTAGTATGTATAAGGGTTGAGAGGAATGGATTTAAATAAACTATTGAAAAAGCTGTTAGTAATTTATGTGGATATCAAAAATACAATTTAAACAATGAAAAATTACACATTGTATATTTATAGAGAGAACCACTACAAATTCATTAAGAGATGAGAGGAATGGATTTAAATAAACTATTTAAAAATATATGTTACTAATTTATGTGGATATCAACTTTATTGTAGAAGGCTTCTTATTTCAACTTAAGGTGGATGAGGATTTGTTGATTTTTTTTATTTGTTTAATTAAGGGCTTCGATTGATTCTCAAGAAAATATGTTCATCATATGCTTAGTTTTAATGTTTATCATTACAAATTTGTTAAGTTACAATGGCTTTAAATAAATTTAAAAAAATATATTCACCTTTTTTCAATGTTTAAAGAAAAAAGTAATAAAAAATTTCATATACTTTATACATAGCATTCAAAAATATAATTTGAATTGTAAAAAAACTATGCATTGCAGATTCATGAAGAAAGAGAATTACTATTGATTCATGAAAAGAGAGAATTACTAGAGATTCATTGTGATTTATAAAGAATAAGAAACATATAATGTTTTTTTCGAATTTTAAAAAGATTTGCAAAATATGATTTCTCAGTGCGTACTAAATCCATACTTAAATGGATATACATTTTTTTGTTCTTTCATTGAAATTTAAACTCGTGCTCTATTATGGCATGTGAGAAACGCTTCTAACATTTTTTTTTAAGAAATTCAATTACTTTTTGATTCACATTCACCATTGTTATTCCTCAAATATTCATACTCGGTAGAGTCATATGAGTGTATAGACTTGTTCACCCACTTCGTGCCAATATCGAACCATTCTTCGTCAATTTGCTTTCTTCAACTTAGCATTCATGTTTTTCTCAGTACAAGTGGAATTGTAACACATTACTAATACTCTCTTATACTACAAGTGGAATTGTAACACATTACTAATACTCTCTTATACTGATTTTTTCAACTACTTTTGATTACGTATTCATTCACTGATTTCGCCCATAGTTGGAGTGTTTTTTAATATAACAATCCATCATTAGTGTATGTTAATAAACCTAATTAAACATTTTGTAAAAAATTGTCGGGTTGAAGATCTATAAATCCCATATGAACAGTACGGTAAAACGCAGGAGCTTCGAGAATGGAGTCGTTTACGCTTTGGATCCTCTGATACAGAATTTTCCATTAAAAACTTGTGATAAACGCATTTGGCATTAAAAACTTGTCTCTACAATCTTACGTTGCCGCGTGCAGG
>APFE031180059.1:0-33412 GCA_000404065.3 Pinus taeda
AAACTATATTTTGGGAATGGAAATTAAAAGAGATTGGGCAAAGAGGAAGCTCTGGTTAAACAATACTCCAGAGGTTTAATATGTAGGATAGTAAACCAATGAAGGTTCCTATTCTTATAGGTGTAAAGTTATCTGCTGAACAGTGTCCCAAGACACAAGAAGAGGAAGAGGATGTGTCCCATGTTCCATTTGCAAGTGCAGTCAGTAGCATGATGTATGCAATGGTATGTACTGACCAGACATTGCACATGCAGTGGGAGTATTGAGCAGGTTTATGTCAAAACCAGGGAAGGAGAACTGGACAGCAGTGAAGCGGGTTTTCAAGTATTTGCGTGGCACTAGTGATTATGGTTTGTGATGCCAAGGAAGACTAGAATTGGACAAAGTTTTGGATATTTGTGGCTTTGTGTTGATGCAGACTGGGCTAGAGATTTAGATAAGAGAAGATCTACAGGTGGGTATGTGTTTAACCTATTTGGAGGTGCAGTCAGTTGGATGATTAAGAAACAATATGTAGTGGCACTATCAACTACAGAGGCAGAATACATGGTAGCCACTCATGCAAGCAAGGAAGCAGTTTGGTTGTAGAGATTGTGTTCAAGTATGGGGTTAGTACAGGGAGCTATTAGGATAGACTGTGACAGCCAAAGTGCAATTTTCTTGGCAAAGAACACTGCTTACCATTCAAAAACAAAGTACATTGATGTTCAATATCACTTTGTGAGGGATATCAGAGAAGACAAAAAGGTGTTGCTGGTAAAGGTGGACACTTTGAAGAATACTGCAGATGCATTGACAAAATCTGTGAGCTTTGAGAACTTCTCCTGATGTAGAGAAACAATGGGCATTTCAGGGCTAGAAAAATGACTAAGCTCTCTTGTGGCCCCTTGTGGAAAGAAAACAAGAAGTGGGAGAATGTTGGGTTGTGTTATATTCTTTCCATGACTAACCCACGTAGTGAACTGGGGGGTTAAAGGGGGGCTGGAGCCCCCCTCTTTGTTGTGCCGATTGCGCAATGGGGGGGTCACAGGTGGGTTTGAGGGGGGTGGGTAGCCAGAAATTTTTTCTTGGACCCTATATTAGGTTGGGCGAACCTACCTATGGTTTTTGGTCCATGGTTTTGGACGCGATGGTATTCGGTCCATGGTATTGGATGCTTCGACATGTATAAATATGTATTGTAACATTGAAAGGAAAATAATGAAAAATAAAGCTGGTAGTCCCGATTTTGGGATCCATGGGAAAATCTCTGTGTATATGTGTTATGCTCTCGCATTATTTATTTTATGTGTTTTATAATTCGTATGCAGGTGATTTCTGTACGGGGTTAAAACCTACACATTTGTATGTTTATGACTTGTATTTTAAACCAACTGCCCATCATAGTAAAAATTGTTAAAAGTTCACTTTTGATACATCCATGTGAGAAGATGAGGGAAGGTTATAAAAATCCAATAGAGGAATGTTCTTTCCCAATATGTGTACCTATCCCATTTCGAAATCCATTTACAGTAATCATTTCATAGCAGGGGTTGGCTTGCATTTTTATTAATCTAAGGGGGCATCTCATGAATACATGACCACCCTTAGGTGTTTTTGCTCAACAAGCTCCTTTTTAGCCCATATTGAAAAGTTAGGTGTCTAGTGAGGTGGAAATAGTAGATCACACCATTTCCAACCGAAATCATTGAGAAATAAGGAAGAATTAGGGTATGGTTGGCATTTTTATGAGTTGGGTAAAACTGGGTTAAAAACTGAAAAAATTGTCAATTTGCCGAATCAATTGCAAGAAACAAACACAAAATTTGAGGAATGTGAAAGAGGTTTTTGTCACAAAAACATCTGTCTTCAACTCCATAGGCTTATTTTCAATTAATGACATGTTATTAAACCAACTCACAAAACAAAACAAAAGATAGATCAACGACTTAAAAATTATCCTCTTCTAGGGGGAAACCTCCTTTACATTACATAAATGAACAGTTCTTGGATGATACAAATGATAAGACCTCCTTGGTATATATAGGAGTCTAAGGGGTCACAATATAATCAGAGCCTACATAACAATAATAATGTAAGGGCACAACAATAACAATAGGGGCTACAATAACAATAAAAATAAGGAGGATACATTGATATTATAGGGACATAACATGACCCTCTCTTTCAGAAAAGTGTTTTCCTCAACACTTGAATAGTTCCGGATGCTTCTATATAAAATTCTCATCCTCTCATGTGGAATCTTCAGTGAGTAAGTTCTTCCACTTAATGAGATACTCTAAAATTAATTGATTTCATAGTTGTCGGGTTCTTATTTTTGTGACTGCTTCAGGCTCAAACATGATTTTTCCTTTTTCGTTAAGTTCTGGCAACACTGTTTGAATTGGGAGCTTGTCACTGATAACCTTCTTTAAGCATGAAACATGGAGAATTGGGTGTAATCGGGAAGATGCAAACAACTCCAATTTGTATGCCATAGGACCAATATTTTTCAACACCTTATAAGGACCATAATACTTGGGTGATAATTTATTATCCTTCTTAGCTTGCTTGAGGGGCATTTGTTTGTATGACTATAGCCGTAAAAATACCTAGTCGCCTACACCAAATCTTCTTTAACTACGATGCTGTTCTTCCTATTGTTTCATTTGATTCTGCACCAGAGTAAGGTTATCCTTTAAGCGTTGGAGAACTTGTTGTTGATGCTCGATGTGATCTTCCATTGCTTGAACATTGGAGTTTTCTCTTAAAAATGATGTGATGGGTGGTGGATGAGATCCATAAAGTACCATAAATGGGGTCATTTTTGCTGCAATATGGAAGAAAGCATTATACCACCATTCAGCTAGAGGTAACCACTTGACCCATTATGTTTGTTTATCAGATACAAAGCAACGAAGATATCCTTCCAAACATTTGTTCACTATCTTAGCCTACCTGTCATATTGAGGATGAAAAGATGAGCTATGAGCTAATTGAGTACCAAGACAAGAAAATAACTTCGTCCAAAAATTTATAGTGAAAATGAGATCTTTGTCACTTACAATAATCTTTGGGTTTCCATGTAGCTTTTGAATTGTTTCCATAAATGCAGTAGCAGCTATACTGACTTTAAAAGGGTGAAATAATGCACAAAAGTGTGCATACTTGGTAAGTCTATCAACTACCACCATGACGACACTCTTTCCTTCAGACTTGGGGTAAACCTGTGATAAAATTCATTGATATCTCCTCCCAACATTGACTTGGAATAGCTAAAGGTTGTAACATACTCCCAAGTCTTAATCATCTCAACTTCATTTTGTTGGAAAACCAAACATTCTGCCACAAACTTCTGAATATCAGATTTAAGGCCATCCTAAAAAAATTCCTTCTTGACCCTGTATTAAGTTTTTAAAAATCTTGTGTGCCCTTCAAAGGGGGAGGTGTGCAATTCCAAAAGAATATTTTGTTTGAGTTGGGAATTATTAAAAATACATAAGCAATATTTGTACCTGATCCGAATTTAAACAAGAACGCAATAAAATACAGAGATAACCATAAAGACAGAAAAGCAGCGAAAATAATACTTCATTTGATTATTGTAAAATACGGAAATATGCTTACAAACAGAAGTGGAAATAAAACAGCTAGGGCGATGGTAGCTTATCTCTGAGAAGAGATGTGGCGGCTACATGCCTCTGAACTGTGTTACAATGAGGCTCGAAGGCCTATTTATTGTTGAGAAACAATGGAAAACCCTTAACATTCCAAAACCTAACCCTAGGAGATGAAACACCAAACTGTGGGCCCCGTTTGGGGTGAGTTGGATAGCCAACTTCCTGGGGTCACAAATTGGTCATATTATCTCTGTTTGACACGCATGATAGCCCATTGGAAAGATCTCTTTGAGGACTACGACGAAAAAGATGAATTTTTGATAATAAAATCGTTGGCAGTAGATTTCCCAAAAAACGTCGTTTAGGGCCTCAAAACAGCTCCAGAAGTTTAGGACCCGAAAAAACTGCTAAAAAAAGTAAACTGTGCTATAATTAAGGAAACTGAAAAACTGAAAGAAGAACTGGTGGGGATCCAAGTGGAATTAGCGGGTGGCCACCAATATCCACCTGGATCAGTACCACAATGAATAATTTTTTCAGCTAAATGTATCAGATGTACTGAGATCTCGCTGCAACTTTTGAATGAGTGTCCACGCATCTTCTTCATTCTTCCATTCATCCCTTACTTCGGTTATCCAATCAGGTTGGATAATAGAAATGGTACAAAGAAATGCTTCCACATCCTCATCCTTTCTTGAGAGTGCATCTGCAACAACATTTTGCTTCCCTTTTTTGTAGATGATTTCAAAGTCATAACCCAACATCTTTGTGACCCATTTTTGCTACTCTTCTGAAGATAATATTTGTTCCAAAATGTATTTAAGACTATCATATTTGTTTTTACCTTCAAGTGTCTTCTCATTAGGCAAGGTCGCCATTACTTTAGTGCATGTAACATTGCCAACATTTCCTTCTCATAAATAGGTTTGTGTAAATACTCTCATTTGATTGGACAACTTCCAAAAGCAACAAGCATTAAAATAACACCAATTCCATTTCCTGAGGTATCACATTCCAAATAAAGGTTTTTTTGATATATAGCATAGCTAACACCGGTTTTTGGCACATCACCTCTTTAAGATGTTCAAAGGCCTTAGTTGCTTTTGTATTCCAAGAAAATGCATCTTTGTTCAATAATATTGTTAAAGGTGTTGCTATTCTCGCTTAATTCTTAACACACTTGCGATAATACCCTGTCAACCCAAGAAATCCTTGAAGATGCTTTATGGTTGTAGGGATTTTCCATTCCTTAATGGCTTTAATTTTGTTAGGGTCTATCTTAACACCCTCATGAGATACAATATGGCCCAGATATTCCACATCCTATACTCCAAAGAAACATTTGGAGGTTTTTGCATATAATTATTTCTCCTCCAATAGTTTGAACACCCTATCAACATGTTGAACGTGATCCTTCCAAGACTTGTTGTAGATTAGTATATCATCAAAAAATATTAACACAATTTTTCTAAGGAAGGGTTTGAAGTGGAATTCATTAAGCCTTGAAATGTGGAAGGTGCATTAGTAGGGCCAAAAGGCATGACCAAAAATTCATAATGACCCTCATGAGTTTTAAATTATTTTTTTCAGAATGTCTTCAGTCTTCATTCTAATTTGATGATATCCTAAACAAATATCTAGCTTGGTTAAGTAAATTGCTCCATGTAATTCATCCAACAATTCACCATTGACAGGAATGGGAAATTTATCTTTAATAGTGAGCTTGTTGCGCTCCCTATAATCCAAACACATATGTCATTATCTATCCTTATTGTGCACCGATACTAGTGGACTAGAGAAAGAACTTTGACTAGGTTGAAATATACCAGACTCTAGCATTTCTGCAACCATACATTCAATTTCACTCTTTTGGGCATAGGGATATCTGTAAGGCTTGATGTTTGGAGGAACAATTTATGGAATCAAATGAATAGCATGATCATGATCATGAATAGGTAGGAGGCCTTTGGGAGCCTTAAATACTTGGAATGATTGTCCAAGACTTTTTGGAGATATGGAGAAATAGATGATTTTGATGTTTGAACCTCTAGTGAGCATAATTGTGCAGTTATTCCGCGTTGTTCTTTCTTCAAAAGGTTTTTCATGCCATTAGAGCTGATTATCTTTCCTGTTTTCCCTGTGACATCCCTTAATTCAACTTCCTTCCCTTCCCAAAAAAAATTCAAGAAAAGTTCTTGAAAATTAAAAGCTATCGTCCCTAAAGATTGTAACCATTGGGCTCCTATTACAACAACAACACCACCCATTGGAATGGAAAACATTGGAATATTCAACGCATATTCCCCCATGCTTAGCTTGATATTATGGCACTTTCCAAAGCAATTTATAGTTCCCCCATTGACCAGGTGCTCAAAATTAGGCTCAAAAATCAAAGTGGCAAAATCTTGATAAACTTAGCTATAGATTGAAGTGCTCGTCATCCTAATTCCAACGATATGAACGACACTCGAATCCGAGCTTATATGAAGAAGTTAGAGCAAGTCAAAGTTCAGGTTTGACTTGGAGAGATGGCAGGAGATGATGACGTGGCAAGACTCTTCAACGAATGGGGAAGTTCCAAGTGGCAGGCCTCCATTGGCCCCGCATTTCAGAAATTGCATATCACAGGCGAGTCAGCGTTGAAGAATCGGCCCTAGAACAAGCCAAGGTGTAATGCAATAATCGCAATCACACATCGGAAAAGGGAACTAATACAGAAATCCACCCGCATCATACCGTGTTGCGATGCGATAATCACAATCGCAGATCACACAGTGCAGAGTCCCCTATATATGTTACCCTCTGACTTTGCCAATTGCAATTTGTTATGGATCCTAGATGCCATAAAATTATGTGTTTCAATTGATAGTTATGTCGGGTCCGTCGTTTAATGCAAACACATATCGTCCACGTCGCGTTCATGAACCATAAGACCCACTGGTTCTCTCCGATTACGATTTACGATGGATCTGTCGGTGCTGATAGGTTATGACCATCGCTGGATGAAATTTTCGCCAAGTTAGTGCTTTTTGGATCGAAATTGTAGGATCATGTTGCAAATGGTGCAAGTTGTGGAGCGAATATTGGGAAAACTAGGAGAGGTCATAACTTCTTCAGTTTTCCACCAAATTGGATGCTAAAAGAGGCTAGATAGCCATTTTTGGACATTTTGGACTCATTGGAGTAGGTTTCA
The DNA here is from genome assembly GCA_000404065.3 of Pinus taeda. Classification (NCBI taxonomy): domain Eukaryota; kingdom Viridiplantae; phylum Streptophyta; class Pinopsida; order Pinales; family Pinaceae; genus Pinus; species Pinus taeda. The sequence goes on from APFE031180059.1 coordinate 6,793, forward strand.
GAAGAATTTGAGCATTGTAAACACATATTTTTACACTTTTGAGCATAACAGAAAGGCCCAAGCCATTGGAAGCTGGATCAAGGAGACGTAGCTCAGGAGGAGTGAACTGCTTTATCATGTTCCTGTTGTAATGTGTTTTTAATGATGTTCTGTACATTTTTATGTTGTTGTTCAGTCTCTTATTTATGATTAATTGCTCATAAAATTAACATAAAAACTCATTTTTTCACTTGCAAAAATTCATGAATCCTTAAGCACAATGGAAACATTTTGTTTCTAATCTGAGGAGGATATTAACACATCAATATAATATTCTAAATCAAATCATTTTGGTATCAAAGTGCTAGGTTTGCTTTGTGAAAGAAGGACTTAGCTATTTGCAAGTTTATGTCACCCTTACAAGGTTAAAACTCAAAAGAGGAGAAGGGAAGCTAGTTGGAAGCCCTGAAGTTGGGTCAAGGGGAAGGAGAAAAAGTTTTCCACAATCTCCAACACCAGTTCAGCCTCAAGTTGCAGTTGAGACTCCAGAGATCATGTCTCATGATGGAGAATCTACAAATATGACAAAATATGAGCAGACCTTCAGAAAGGCTTTCTTTGATATGACAAAGATTGTGAAGGTTCTCTATGAAGAGAGGAATACCATGTTCCAAGGGGAAAGTTCCAAACCTCCCAAAGGAGAAGGCTCTTTAGGAGGAATTAATGGAAAATGAGGTAATGGAAATGGAGACAAACCTCCACCCTCTCCACCATCTTCTTCATCTTCTTCTTCACAAGCATCTTCGCCCTCTTCCACTAACACAACCCTTACTCATACTCATCATCATACTTCAAAAGGAACTGGTAAATCACCTTTTTTAAAACTTGATGTTAAATTTGAGCTGCCCATGTATAATGGTGAAGTGAATGCGAAGAAGCTTGATAATTGGATTCGTCAGTTGGAGGTCTATTGCAGGATTCAAAACCTTCAAGAGGATGACATAAATATTCAGTTAGCTTCCTTGAGAATGGAGGGTGTAACACTGGTATGGTGGGAATCAAAGACCCAAGAGGAGATTAAAAAACACGATAAGATCTCAATTTCTTGGATTGATTTCCTTGCTGCAATCAAAAGACAATTCTACCCTCTAGCTTATATGCAAAAATCAATCATGAATTGGCAGAACTTTAGACAACTTAAAGGTCAAAATGTGCAAGATTACACCCAAGAATTTAGAAAAAGTTTTTTGATGTTAGGTGTAGATTTGCAATCACATGACACATTGTTTAAGTACATAGGTGGTTTAAACAATTACCTTAGGCATACTATCTTAATGTTTAATCCCAATAATCTAGATGATGTGTGTGTGCAAGCCACTCATCTTGAGGCAAGAGGGAAAAACACCCCAGAAGAAGGTAGTAAAAATGCATTTAAGAGTAAAGGAAAGGAAAATGCTTTCAAAGGGAAGGCAAAGAAAAATGCGTCTATAAAAAGAGAAGAAGAGAAAGTTACATGCAAACATTGTTCCAGAGAGGGTCACGATGAAGCTCATTGTTGGAAGCTTCAACCCGGAATGAGACCAAAAGTAAACAACAAGAAGGGAAAACAAAAGACAATTGTAACCACTCAATGGATTTGGGATCTGATTCAGGTGATGAAACTAAAATCACAACCATGGGGTTAAATGAAAAAGAATCCATTGCTAGCATTAGTTCTTCAAACTAACAAAATGAAAATCCAAATGAAAAGAGGAGAATAGAACTTTTTCACATAAGGGTGATCTCAAAACACAACAAGATTGATACGCTTTTCGATAGTGGCTCTCAATCCATTCTTATCTCTGAAAACATTGTCAAAAGTTTAAACTTGGAAACCGTTCCACATCATAAACCATATCCACTTGGATGGGTGTGTGACAATGCGCAATTGCAGGTTACTAGAAAGTGTAAACTGAAATTCACCATTACTGCAAATTTCATAGATGAAGTGGAGCTTGATGTTGTGCCGTTAGATATTTCTGGCATATTTTTGGGAAGCCCATACCTTTATGACAGAAAAAGCTATCTTCCATAGACATGAAAACACATATCATGTTTTCAAAGATGGAGTAGAATATATTATGAGAGCTCATAGCAAGAAAATAAACCTTTCGCTTGTTAATGCAGGGTAGATGAAAAGACAAGTGAATTCAAGTAAGAATTTTGTGCTTCTAATGATCAAACACAAGAATGATGTTGATAATGAAGCTTTTAAAGGTTTTGATTCAAATTTGACATCTAAATTAGTTGACATAGTTAACCAATATGATGAGATGTTTTAGGAACCAAAGGGATTACCTCCCAAGAGAGGAATTAAACATGAGATACAGTTGCAACAAGATTGTCCTCTTCCTAACATTGGCATATAAAGGATGTCAGTGACAGAAAGCGCAAAATTAAGAAGCAAATTGAAGAGTTTTTAAATAAAGGGATCATCAAACCATCTTCCTCGCCATGTGGTTCACCTATTGCCTTGGTGCCAAAGAAGGATTGAACATGGCGCATGTGTGTGGACTTTCGTGCATTGAACAAAATTACGGTAAAGAACCGTTACTCACTGCCTGGAATAGACGATTTACTTGATCATTTGAAAGATGAAAAGTATTTTACTAAGTTGGACTTAAGAAGTGGTTACTATCAAATTAGAATAGCTTAAGGAGACATTTGGAAGACAACATTCAAAGCAAAACAAGGTTTGTTTGAATGGCTAGTTATGTCGTTTAGTTTATGTGATGCTCCCACTACATTCATGTGTGTGATGAATGATGTGTTGAGGCCATTTCTTGATGATATTTTCATAGTCTACTTCGATGACATCTTAATTTTCAATAAATCTCGTGATGAACATGTTATGCATGTAAGAAATATACTTGATGCCTTGAAAAAAGAACAAATGTATCTTAGTATGTCAAAGTGCGAGCTTGGAAAAAATTCTTTAGTTTACTTCGGTCATATTATTGGAGGAGGTGAGTTGAAAATAGATCCCTCAAAGGTTGATGCCATTGTGAACTGGCCAAGGCCCAAGATAGTTACTGAGGTAAGAAGTTTTTTTGGGAGAAATCCAATATTGGAAGAAATTCATTGCTATTTTTTTCTCTTATAGCGCTCCTTTGCATGAGTTGACAAGTGTGAAAAAGGTTTTTCAATGGGGAGGAAAACAACAAAAGGCCTTGATGCATTGAAGGAAAATATCAGTACAACTCCAATACTTGCACTTCCAGACTTGAGACAATCATTTGAGATTCAGATTGATGCTAGCGTCTACGCCAATTTTCCCAACCATTTCTGGTTAGTACCTCTTTATTTTTGTCAAACTTAAGGATAACATATGCTTGATCTATAAGCTCACCCTTTGGATGAATCCCTCTAAGTATTTTTAATGAACCCTGAGAAGGAGTGGTTTGATCTCGTCATGTTCAACAAGTCCATCATTGTTTGATGCTTTTACGAGTCCAGTGAAGGTATAACTTAGCTTCTTTTTCATGTTTAGAGAGGTTGAAAAAGAGGCAAAAAATAAAATTCCAAAGTTTCATTTTCATAAATAGTCTCTTGAGTCTGAAAAGGTAGAAAACGATACTTAAGAGAACCTCTTAGTCATGTTTGACTAAGGTATTCATTTTTCGTAAGTAGTCTATCTCAGTCTAGAAAAGGGTTAAACTTATACTGAGTAGACATATTTTCATTTACTTTAGTGAGTTCCAAAAGACAAGTACTCAGAAATATTTTCATGTTTAGGGAGTTTGAAAAGAGTCACAAGAGGACTTCAGGGGGTTCCTTTTTCATGAGTTTACAAAGGCTGAAAAAAGTGATAAAATTATTCTCCTTCATCAAAATGAACTGTTTCAATTTTAAAACATCATTAAATCTTTCAAATAGTTCTTACCCTTCTCATAACACCACCGAAGGATTAAAAATATCTGATACATGGTAAATTAGGTCAAATTTAGGTTGAAGTAATAAAATAATCATAAGAATGACCATTAGAAAAAAAAAGTAAACTCATTTTTTACCATTCGCATTTTACCTCTTGGTGAGTGGGATCTAAGTGCATTTTTCCCCCGAACTTCTGCAGTTGATTGCGGCCAATCCAGTGGATCATTTTTGGTGTCGTCACTTCCAAGTAGGAGATCTTACCTTTCTCTTTCTTTTCATGATTTTGGTTTTTTATTTCATGCAATTTTTTCAAGTTTTGAGTGATTTGGGACTTTAATTTTGCGACCTGGCCCCAACGCACCTCAACAATATCGAAAAGTGTATTGGACTAGGCAGATTTTCACTAAGAAGAGTGCTTCAGCACACCTCCTAGAGAAGGGAGGGTGTGCTACAGCACTCAATCTCTCTTTAGTAGGGTGTGTTGTGTTGGGTGTAATTCAACAGAAAATTCAATGTTTTTTACCCAAATTTCTCTCAAATTTTTGCATGGGAATTCTCCTAATGATTATTCTTGTTGATTTTAGGTTTCCGTCAAAATGAAAATGGCTTTGCTTTGGTGAGAAAGAGAACATGATACTCAAGACATGGATATTTCCAATGATCCAAGAACTATTCAAGCATTGAGAAATTGTGGGCTTTTCAAGTTCTTTTGGCTTCCAAGGATGAGAGGTCAGATGGAATTGTTGGAGTATATAGTCAAAGCATGGGGTGTTCAGGCACAATTCTTCAGGCTTGGATCAAAAATGATTAACATATAGGTGGAACATATTTATTTCTTGACATGTTTATCGAGGAGAGGAACTCTTATCATGTTACCTGGTTTGAGAAGGGGTGGTGAGACTATCAAGGACTATATTGTTGCACACTATAGACCTCGTTCCCAACCAACAAAAGATGGGAAAATAAAGATTAAGGATGTGGTTCATTTTCCTCGTAGGACAATCCTCTTTATCATTACTAGATTGGTTGGCAATGCTACCTTGTATTTGGCCAATAGGTCCCAAATGCAATGTGCATTAGAGTGCATAGAACCAACAATGTTCAATTGGAGTGAGGGGGTGTTAGAAAACATTAAGAAATGACTTACTAAAGAAAAATATGGAAGGCTAAAAATCTTTGGATATGGTTCCATCTTGATTTCATTCACCTTAGAGAGTATTCCATTACTCCTTCCTCAACATATTTCACTCGACCTTCCACATCCTAGAGTTCCACCGATGAGGCAATGGGTAGATCTCATGTCTAGACATGTAGGTCCTTCTTCCATGAGTTTTAAACATGTCTTCTTTAAATGGTTATGTACGCAGCTCATTATGATTGAAGGCTACCCATATGTCGGGATGGACTTTCACGGAGACTCAAATTTCATTCTTCTTGAAGGCGAGCAATGGGGTGCCATAGGTAAAACAAAATCATTTTGAATGTTTTTATTTTTTATTTTTTGAGTTTTACAATTTTTTATTTTATTTTCTCATGTACCCAAGACTAACAATCAATTTTACATGCAGACATCGAACCTGTTCAACCAGTGGGTTTCATGCAATTTTTTCATGTTTCTGTTTTTTAATTCATGCATTTTTTTTCAAGTTTTGAGTGATTTGGAGCTTTAATTTTGTGCCCTAGCTCTAGTGCACCCCAGCAATGTCAAAAAGTGCATTGGGCCAAGAAGATATGCACTAAGAAGAGCGCTTCAGTGCACCTCCCAGAGAAGGGAGGATGTGCTACAACGCTCTCTCTCCCTTTAGTAGGGTGCATTGGGCATAATTCAACAAAAAATTCAATGATTTTTACCCAAATTTATCTCAAAGTTTTGCATGGGAATTATCCTAATGATCATTCTTGTTTCATATTAGGTTTCCATTGGAACAAAAATGGATTTGATTTGGCGAGAAAGAGAACATGAGACTCAAGACATGGATGTTGCCAATGATATAGCAACTATTCAGGCATTAAGAAACTATGGGCTTCTCAAGTTCTTTTGGATTATAGGGATGAGAGCTCAGATGGAATTATTGGAGTATCTAGTTAGATCATGGTATGTTCAAGTACAATGCTTCAGGCTTGGAGCACAAATGCTCAGCATGTAGGTGGAAGATATTTATTTCTTGACTAGTTTATCGAACAGATGATCTCCTATCTCGTTATCTGGTTCAAGAAGGGGTGGTGAGACAGTCAAGGACTATATTGTTGCACATTGTAGACCTTGTTCCCAGTTAGAAAAATATGGTAAAATCGAGATTAAGGAAGTTTTTTATTTGCCTCTCAGGACAATCCTCTTTATCATTACTAGATTGGCTAGCAGTGCTACCCTGAATTTGGCTAACATGTCCCAAATGCAATATGCATTAGAGTGTATAGAACCAACAGTATTCAATTAGAGTGAGGGGGTGTTTGCAAACATGAAGGAAGAGATTTGTGAATTGTAGTGCTTGAGGGGAACTGACATTCTTTCTCTCTACTGCTAGGGTTTCTTAGATTTCTGCTTAGTTAGGTCATGATAGAAGTAGGTGGAGTCTTTGAGGCCCCCTCCTTTCAAGACATTATTACGGGAAAGGGAAGGGAACCTAAAACGTTGTTCTTCACAAGGCTCATCACATAAAATGCCTTCAACTCCTCAAGGAAAATCAAAGTGGCAGGTGTGACCAAAAAAGCAAATGGAAATGCATCAAAGGGAGCCTCAACTTTGCTAGAAGAATTTGAGGCAAGAGCGTTCCAAGTTAATGCAGAAGACACTCAGAAGCCTCAAACAAAAACCAAAAGCAACTACAAACCTAAGGCAATAAAAATTCCAATGTTGGACCTTTAGGACCCAGATGTCGTTTCTTATAGAGATTTCATGCAGGAACATGTCATCATATGTAAGTTCATTGCGATATGGCGCACAGAAAAAGCACTAAATTGGTGGATTCAGAATAAATGGTGCCCAAAGAGAGAGATTCATGTTACAGTTAGGATCTAGAGGATTCTTCACTATTATATTTGGCCTCCTAGAAGACAAGGGTCGTGTCTTCGAAGGAGGCCCATATTTCTTTAATTATGTTGGTCTTTACATGTGGCACTGGAAGGAAAATTTCACTCCTGAAAAGGAGGACTTCATTAGATTCCATGTTTGGGTAAGACTCTACTCACTACCCACGGACTACTGGTAGCCATCGATGTTAAAAGGAATAGGAGACAAGCTAGTAAAATATACTAAAATTTCAAAGGGTACCAGAAATGGTTACTATGTCTCTTATGCAAGAATCTGTGTTTACATGGATGTCTCAGGGGCGTTACCGAAGGCCATCAAGTTAGTCTTTCAAGATGAAGTTTGGTTCCAAAATATATACTATGAGCATATATCATTCTGATGCAGGAAATGCCATGAGGACAGACACTTATTCAAAGATTGGCCCCAGAACAAAGTGCAAAAAAACAACACTCAAGTGAAAAAGAAGTCATATGAACAAGGCTACACCAAGGTTGGACCAAAAAACAAGAACAATAGGAATGAAAACAAGGACTGCAACAAGCAGACAACAAAAACAAGTTTCAAGCCTTATAAAAAGAGCAGGAGAAACCAACCTCAGATGATCATGTTGAGGAAGGAAACAAAAGGCCAATACAAAACTCAACAGTTTAGAACCAATTTCCAGGGAAGAACTATGAGCACTACCACAAGGAGGAACACCAGACTCCAAAAGGCATTGAAATGGAATTGGTGATTTCCAAAAAATTAGCTAAATACCATGCCATAGACTCAAGCCCTTGAAGGAATGAACCTCAACTTAATAGCAGAGGAATGGGAAAAAGGTGGCTTGGCTTCCATACATAAGGAGCACATACAAAAAAAAAAAAGAGCTTATCTATTACAAGAGGAACTAAAATGGGGTAGGATCAGGAAACCCCCAGAGGATTTGGCTCTTAAAGTAATATTAGCAAACATCATAGTGGATCAGTATGACCCCAAAGGTCCCAGTTGGAAGAGAGGGAGTAAAGCCAAAGGCCAGCTCCTCCAGGAGCTAGGAGAAAGATTACCCAATGAGGACAAGGTAAGAGCTCTCACTCTAACCCCCCATATTTCTCAATGCATTGCATCTCTTGGTACATAGGAGGCTTAAATGGCCCAGGAAAAAGAAGGATCCTAAAACACAGACTCACAATAGAAAAACTAGACATAGTACTCCTCCGGGAGACCAAGCTTTCGATGGAGAACCTACTGACACTATAAAAGGATTGCTTCAAGAACTATAGCTACCTATCCAATGTAGCTCTTGGCTCTACAGGTGGGAAACTCATTCTCCGAAAGTGCTCCCTCTATGAGTTAACTTCCTCTGTTGTAACTCAAACTTCCATCACAACAATCCTAAACATCATTGGCACCATTGAAACCATCTGTGTAACCACCATCTATGCACCCCACAGGATGGACGAGAGGATTCAAATTTTATCTACGATTATGAGAATCGTTGAAAACATACCTCATCCCTTAAAACTTATAGCAGGGGACTTTAACATGGTCCTAAATCTGTCAGAAAAGAAAGGAGGGCTTCAGAGGCTGGACAGAGGCTCGAAAATCTTCCAAGACATCATTGACAAAATGGGATTGATTGACATTACACTTGGAACAAAAGAAGATTATGGGATAAACAAATAGCTTGAAGCCTTTATCATTTTATGATCATCAGAAGCCATCTATTTTAACTCCTGGGAAATTGAACGTCGTATCCTACCCAAAACAGGCTCGAATCACTGGACAATAGCTCTAAGGGTGCATATCACCTATGTCCCCAAAAATCGTCCCTTCCAATTTGAGGCCTTTTGGCTAGAGCACCTAGATTTCCTTGGCAACATGAACAATTGGTGGGAGGGATCTCCACCTCGATCTAGCACCCAAAATGTATCAATTCCAGCAAAAATTAAACCACCTAAAAAACAAAATCAAAATCTGGAACAAAGAAGTCTTTGGTAACTTTTTCAAGGATAAGAAGGAGTTGGAGAAAAGCATGGAATAACTTCAACAATGAATTATCCATAATGGAATTACATAACAAATGAAAGAGGATGAAATGAGCCTTCACAAAAAATGGGAAGACAAATCTCAGCAAAAAGAAAAACTCTCACAACAGAAGTCTCAAATCCATTGGCTCTGGTGTGGAGAAAAAAAATTCTTCTTCTTACATCGCTCTATGATTCAGCACCAGAGCAATAACAAAATCCTAACATAAAATCTAGAGATGGGAGAACTTTTAACACCCATGAGGAAATTTCAACCAAGCTAAATTATTTTTACAACAAGCTCTTGGAGGAGCCTTGGGTGGAAAGATTCCAAACCATCAGGGAAATCACCATCAACATTCCATCCATCCTCAACCAGTACCACAACAAAATTCTCCTTAGGAAGGTCTTAATGCAGGAAGTGGAGGAGGAAGTAATGTCTATGCCCAATGGGAAAGCTCCTGGTCCTGATGGCTTCACCATTAATTTTTTCAAAACACTTTGGCCTTCCATAAAAGATGAATTTCATGCCCTGGTGGAGGACTCTAGGATCAACAAAACTATTTTGAAAGCTCTGAATGCCACCGTCCTCACTCTCATACCAAAGGATGAAAGATATGATTCTCTAGATGGCTTCTGACTTATTTCCCTATTTAATGTTATCTACAAAATCATCTCAAAGGTTTTGTCCAATAGAATCAATATTGTTCTCCCCATCCTTATCTCATCCAACCAATCAGGGTATGTCGATGGCAAACAGATACTAGACAAATTTATCTTATCGCATGAAATGATTCACTCTCTAAAAACACAAAAAAAAAATCCTGGCATGATGATGCAATTGGATATCTCAAAATCCTTCAACAAACTCAGCTAGAACTATATACACAAAGTCTTAGTTGCCTTTGGTTTCCATTAGGACTGCATTAACTAGATTATGGCTCTGGTCGCAAGAGAATTTTTTTCTATCCTAGTCAATGGTTTACCCTCCAAGCCTTTTTACCCCTCTAGAGGAATCATACAGGGATACCCTCTTCCCCCATTCCTTTTTGTCATTATGGCAAAAGGCTTGAGCAGAACCCTCAAGGTTGCCAGTGTCAGTAACACGCTCATTGGCCTCAAGCTCCATAACCCTTCCCCTACCTCAACCCATCAACAATTCATTGATGACACTCTTTTGATGGATCTCCCCATAGTTAATGAAGCAACTGCCTTCAAGCGCATTCTCAAAAAAAATTCAAAAGCCTCTAGTACTTCCAACAAACTTGAGAAATCTAAAATCTTCTTCTTTAATACCCCCTTGTTCATTCAAAGAAATGTCACTAGAATTATTGGCTTCCAAAGGTGCTCTCTTCCCTCAAAATACTTGGGTGTTCCCCTCACTGATAAATCCTACATAAATTCAATTGGGAGGACCTCCTCAATAGGCTGCTCAAAAGACTCTCCAACTAGACCTTTCGTTCCCTCAATTTGGTGGGTAGACTGGTCCTTGTAAAATTGATCTTGCAAGCCATGCTCCTATGCCTATTCTCAGCACTGGTTTCCCCTAATTCGGTAACCAACTTCATTAGAAGCATTCAACATTATTTCTTATGGGGAGGTTCGGATATCAAGAAAAAATCGGCCCTTGTAGCGTGGGAACAAGTCTGCAAACTCAAGAATGATTGTGGGTTGGGTGTAAGAGACCTGGAAATTATATGGAAATCCCTAGGGGATAAAACCTAGTGGGGATGGCTGGATAACCCACTCACACCTTGTGGTATTATTTGGAAGGCGAAATATGCTCCTAACTAATCAAATAAAGATCTAGTCAAGCTTGCAGGCAACATTAATGGATATAAAATATGGAACTAAGCTTGGAAGAAGAAACAAATCATTCAAAATCACAACTTCTGGGAAAGATGCAATGGGGAAAGGACCTCTTCTGGGAGGATTCCTGGAAATAATTTACCAGTAATGGAAAGGGATCAATACACCTCACTCCAGACATCGATGCAAGCATGAGGGAAGCTTCAGATTTCTCACTATTGGAATCCTAGCATTAGGAATGATAGGTGGAGAGATTGATCGGACGCCCAATACTAGGAGCCCCTGATTAACATTTTTTATTGGAATGCCTTTGCTTGAACCATTCAAGAAATGAAAATTAAATTCAATCAGAGGGAGGATAAGCTAAGATGGGGCAAAAACTCAGCCGGTCTCTTCAATCTCAAAGTGGCCTATGGATATATAGTCAATCATGATCAACTTCAGTAACATAAAAAATGGAATATTTTTATGGGAGAGATAGTTGTAGCCCAAAATCACTTATCTAGTTGGTCATGCAGGGGAAAATTCTCACCTAGGGCAATTTGTGGAGAACAGGTTTTATCGGTCCATCGAGATGCCCTCTTTATGAGTCGCACAAGGAAATGATTAACTGTCTTTTGAATACCTGCAACTACACCAACAAGATATGTGACTGGGTTGCTGAATTTTATAGAACCTTAGACACGGACAAAGCTTCCATTCATATCACTCTAAAAAATTGGTGATCTACCATTTCCGCCTGTCCTGTGGTAAATAGAGCTTGGAACATTCTACCAAGAACCATTTTCTAGACTGTATGGAAAGAGCGCAATTCCAGAACTTATAAGAATGAGGAAAAGATAGAGGAGAGCCTCCTTACCTAAGTAGGTGGTTAACGAAACTATAGCCATCTCCCAAATTCTCAGCTTCAATGGTCCCCCCCAACCTGCTGATCAGCGAATTTTGCTCTTTCTAGAATTTCATTTTTCATCTACTACTAATGATAGCCTGATGAATCTTAACCCTGAAGCTCCCAATCACTCTTTCCCCCCTGAGAAAGATATGGTGAAGATATATTATGATGGGACTATAAAAGGCAACCTAGGGTTGCGAGTTTTGGTGGTGATTTTAGAAACGTGGATGGGGAAATCATATGGCTCTATGTTGGAAGCCTTGGAATCATCATTAACCATCTTGTTGAGCTTTAGGCATTGGAGTATGGTCTCTCCATAGCTAAAGAACAAGGCTTTTAGCCCCTTATCGTAGAAGGTAACTCAACGTTGGCTATTCTAGTTGGCCGCAAGCTCTAGAAAGGTACCACTGTGACCAAGGTCACAAACAATTGGAGATTGATAAAAACACTCCATTGTATTAGCCAACATGTTAGCAAACTTAGTGGGCTCCATTTCTAATTTTTCGGATGGAAGGCTAACAACTTGAGTGACAAGCTAGCCAATGAGGGTACAGTTGGCAACATTAGGTGCTCCCTTGCATGGAACGACCTGGAGGAAAGTCGTTTCTGCCAGGAGTGTGAGGTTATAAATGTCAAGGATAATACAGTACGTGACAAGCTTAGTTCTGCGAAATCTCGTCAGATCTATCAGACCAGATCGGTACGGTTCCCCTAATTTGTTATCATGAAATCCATTGCAAGAATCAATTCCAACTATTCACATGAGGGAATGAAAATCTTGATTGTTATTGTTATCAAACAACGATCTCCCTAACCCATTTCCCAATAAAATATTTCGCTCACCCATGATTGCTTTGTACCTATTTTTGGCCATATTCAATGGTGCAATTATAGCCACCTCCCTCCGTTTCCTCTCTTCCACCCACCCTTCCTATGAATACCCTGACCCCCTGGATCCTCTTCATAACTCGCTCTGCCCTCATGCCTCTGCTACCCTCTTTTCCCCATCCTCTGCCCTGAAGCCTGCCTAGCCCCTCACGCAACTCGACTCCTGCCCCCCGCCAAGGAAGACGTAGAACCAATGAGTGTTGGAACGATCCCAGCATGCAGCCAAGGACCCACTCAAAAGCATCAGCCAAGAGAGCCATGCTCATCTTCAATGTTTCGGTCGCTCTGGACACCCAAGAGCATATTAAAAACCTCCAGCTCAAGGCTAGAAACATCCGACAATGCATTAGCACTAAGGAGATTGACGCTCAATTTGAATGGTCAGGGGGAACCTGTACAATCAAAATATCGAGCTTTCTTGGCATCTTAAGACCGTGCTTGGTTTAGTTCTGTAGGAGCAAAGCAAGTACACCAAGACTATGGAGGCCAAGATAGATATGTTGAATGACAAATTCATCGTTTACATGGATATTATTCATCATCGCTACTTTGTAACTATGGATTCACCTCACTACATGTTGTTGAAGCCTCGTATGGCCACGATGCAGGAAAGAAAACGAGCTTCGTCGAGAATTAAACGAGAAACAGGTGGTGCTTCCACCAGCAACAAGGCCTTTGATGATGCCCCATTTTGTAGCACCCATGAGAAGCCAATAAGGTTGGAGGAGGAAACCCTCAGATAATCTTGTTTGATGAATTGTACTTACTCTATGTTTTGGATACTCTCTGTGTATTGTTTTTTTTCAGATATACGTCCTCTTTGGGACTCGCTTTATATGGATATCCTGTGTAAAATGAAACACTATTGTTAATCCCCAAGTTGATGTCAAGGCTACAAATTTTGTAAACATCCATACCAAAAACCTCTTGGATGAACACAGATTCTATCAAACCACTATGACCAGGTCGAAGGGAAATTTTTGTAAATTTTGTAAGGAGAGGAAGAAAAATCTCTATAACTTTTGTAAGAGCAGGAACCTTAGGAAACTTTTTTTTCAATCGATGGTCGGGACATGGCTCCTTTAGACCATTCACGCACCACACCGATTGTAATTACCACATCTTAATATAATAGAACTTCTCTTACTTACAAAAAAAAACATGAAGGAACGACTTACTAAACCAAAGGATGGAAGGCTAAACTTTTTTGGATATGGTTCCATCTTGATTTAATTTGCCTTAGAGAGGATTCCATTGCTCCGTCCTCATCATATTTCACTCGACCTTCCAAATCCTATAGTTACACGAATGAGGTGATGAATTGATATCATGTCCACACATGCATGTCCTTCTTCCATGAATTTTACACCTATCTTCTTCCGATGGATGCGTATGCAACTCATTATGATTGAAGACTACCCATATGTGGGGATGGAATTTTAGGGAGACCCAAATCTTGTGCTTCCTGAAGCTGGGAATGGGGTTCCATAGGTAAATAAAATCATTTTGATATTGTTTGAGTTTTACAAAAAAAATTGTTATTTTATCATGTATCCAAGGCTAAAAATCGATTTTACATGCAGACATTGAACTCGTTCAACCAGTGGTTTCAACCTATCTTTAGCGTCCTGGAGAAATGCTACATGCACAGGTTGTTGCAGGGGCATGAGAGGAGCTGCAATATCTCAATGCATTTGAGACTCTTGCAGAGTTTGAGAATCATGTCGATGGATTGACCCAAAGCATACCAGAGACTAGGGTCAATCATATCCATATGGGACTATAGCGCTACACCATCAGGGTGCTCGAGCACATTAGTCAACTACTGTTCAAATTAGCTCGTGCGGTTGTGTGTTACCGTGAGCACCACGATGACTAGTCTAATAGGAGGCTTGAAAGCCATATTTTGATTACATGCATTTTTTATATGATAAGTCATGTGGCCATATGTGTCTGAGACACATATTTTTGTAAAACCAAGCGTTTATATATACGCATATAGTTATCTACTTATTAATGTTTCTTATGTGCTATGTTATCTTGTTCAATATATGTGATGTGGATTGAATTTCACTTTACATGTGTCACAAATGTTTATCTAAAACATGATTTTCCAATGCAAATGTCAATGTATTTAGACTTCTAAGAATGTGTTGATATTGGATATATTCAAAATGTCTTTCCAGAAGGTGAAACCTTAAAAACATACAAAGCATAGTTAGACTTCTTATTGAATAAACATTATTCAAGTGTAGTACTACAAGTTGTGAGTCAAGTCTGAACACTATATGATGGATACCATGAGAAATAGCATCAAACAACAACTCGATCATTGTGCTATATTCATCGATGTTATTGGTAGAGCGACCGATACAAATCCCTTGTAAACTCATTAACTCGCCACTCGGAGCATAGATAACCCACATTGTAGACGAGAGGTTTTGAGTACTACGACTAGCACTATCAATATAACCAACATATGGTTGAAGGGACCCTGACATATTCAAACCAAATTTAAAGAAATATTAACATAGACATTAAGAAACTTTGGAGGAAACACATTGCAAACACACTCAACACACCTATAAACAATGTGTATACAGTGACTATGCAAAAAATTATTGAAGCATAGTATTTTTTTGAGGTACAACCCATTTCTAGGTGGTGCCAATGGAACTCCATCAAAATTAGTAAGCTCATAGGCCCCTTTTGCAAGGACATGTTTAACTATGTACGAGCCTAGCCACATTGGCTCAAACTTCCCAGAAGCTAACTTATCATACTCTTGATCATACAACAAGACAAAGTCACATTTTGAGAAGGCACAAGGTTTAGCATTCTTGTCGTATTGCGCCTTAATGTGTTTCTTGTGGGCCTCATTGGCCATCGTGGAATCACGCCAAGTTTCATCTAAGTGTGCCAGATGCAAGAGATTCTCTTCTTTTGTGAAAGTGGCAAGAAGGAGTTAGACAACAAGTTTTAGAGATGGAATTTTACACTCAAAAGGAAGGATTGCTTCCAAACCATACACTGATTGAAATGTTATGAATCCGGTAGTAGTCTGGAGAGAGGTTTGATATGCCCATAAGGCTGCATAAAGGATAATATTTCAATCTAATTTGTGGATCCCTATCATGCGCTGAAGCATTGTTTTCAAAACTTTGTTGATCACTTCGACTTGCCCATTTTCCTGTGGGTAATAGGGAGTTGAGCTTTCATGGTGAAGGCCCAACTTGGCAGTAAGCTTAGACATCATGTGATTACAAAAATACTTTCCATGATATGTAACTATAGTATGTGGTACACCAAACCTTGCAATGACATGATTGAAGGGACAGAGAGTGGTTGTTTTCTCGGTGTTATTCTATGTAGGCATCACTTCAGAACAGTTGGTAAAATAATCAACCACCACAATAATGTAGCCATGTCTCTCGGATGAGTAGGGTTACATGTCATAAATTCAATGCCCCATTTAGAGAAAGGTCCAACACATGCCCCAACATGACATTCATTTAGAGATTTTTCGGCCTCCTAATGAGTGAGGCACCGTCTAAAAATGATTCCAACACCACGATGATAAAGGGTGTCTCTAATTATAATACAATTTTTATCCTAGTATAATATACGTTGTTGGTCAGATGGATAGGTATCAGGCCAGAAATTTTGGGTCTGGAGATATATGATGACATTTCCATACCATGGGTCAGATGAATCTTTCAGGAACAATGACTCGCCTGGAATAGAATCGTCGAACATTGTTTTAGTTTCCAAAGTGGGAAGGTCGAAGATCAGTTCGGAAAAGACAAAGGATTTCTTAGATTTGGACTTGATGAAATCCAAATCGAACTCCTGGAGAATGACAATCAAATTGGATTACTTTCCCCCCAACAATTTTCGTGGCAAGATTTATGACATGGGGTTGCAATCAGAAACAACCATAGTCTTGCGAAGCAAAAATGTAGTGGTGAAACCTTTAGACAATGTGGACAACTACCAAATCTAACTTCTTTTCAACGTGAGTATACTTGAATTCCATGTCATTTAGGTTTCGACTCAAATAATAAATGGGATGTTCGTCCCCTACATCGTCATCTTGGGCCAATACCATGGCAATGGTAGTAACTACAGCAACAAGGTACAAGAAGTAATCGCGTTGATAATTCAAGGGATACAACAATGATGCCTGGACCAAAACATCTTTCAAAGCATCAAATGCCTTTTGGGTAGTGTCGTCCCAATGGAAGGGGATCCTTTTCTTCAACAATTGAGTAAATCCTTTGGTCAATTCGGCATAATTAGGAACAAATATCCATAGAAAATTAGCCTTCCTTTGGAGTCAACGTAGCTGAACGAGAGAGGAAGGAGCATATAGATCGAGGATCGCTTGGACTTTAAATGGATCAATACAAATTCCTTTCTTTGACACTATGAAGCTAAGAAATGAACCAAAGCTAACACAAAACACACACTTGTGCAAATTGAGCCTGATATTATAATGTCGACAATGTAAAAATATAGCCCTAAGATGCATGGGATGATCCACATGATGTTTCCAGTGGGAAAGTAGGTCATCTAAATATGGTTGTACAATGTGTTTGATGTCATGGAAGGCATAATTCATTTCCCTCTGAAATTTTGCCCCATCATTATTCAAACCAAAAGGGAGTTTTGGGTATGCAAATGTGCCCCATGGACAAATAAATGTGGTTTTATGTTGGTCCGATGGGAGAATGTTGATATGCCTGTAGCCAGAAAATCCATCCATTTCACTAAAAGTACAATCGTCGGTAATTTAGTTGATAAACGGGTAGGATAATTGTCCTTAGGACAAGCATGGTTAATGTCCTGATAATTGACACACACGCAAATTGTTCCATGTTTCTTCATGGCAGGAACAATGTTCGAAACCCAATCAGTAAGGGGTCTTGGGTACGTAAAACCAACATGGAGAAGTTTTTCAACTTCTGCCTTAAGGGTAGTAGCCTTCTTATGATGGACTGGGTGTAAGTGTTGTTGAATTGGCAGTTAGATTCTGATAAAACCTTGGCCAACCCATGGCCTTTTATGATCTTAGTAGGCTCTATGTCTAACTCATATTCCTGAATCATTGCAATCCACCTACCCATGTTTTCTTCACTCTCTCCTTGCACAAGGATGTCCTTGACAGATGTCGTTGGAAGATATGGTGTGATTTCTAACTGTAGTACATACACCTGAAATGCCTTCAAAGCTTTGACTAGTGCATAGGCTTGTTTCTCCAAGATGTTGTATTTCAGTTCAGCATTCCTCAGGACTTGGCTGAAGAAGGCGATGGGCTGTTCATAACCATCTTTATTCTTCTGTAGCAGAATTGCAGCAATAGAATGTGGAAAAGCAAAAGAAAAGATATAAAAAGGAGTGGAGTAGTCAGAGTGCCCTAGTACTGGTGCTTCATCAAAAGCTTCTTTGATTCTAGTAAAAGAATCTCGAGAGGTAGGGCTCCGTTTGACTTTGTTTTCCTTTTTTAGCATATATGTAATACCTTTCACTATTTCTGCATAGTTGGGTATGAACCTTCTCAAGAAATTGATTCTTCCCAAAAAGACTTGGACCTCTTTCTTATTTCTAGGTATAGGAATGTGACTGATAGCTTCGACTCGTTTAGCATCAATTTTCACTCCTTCTTGCGCTACTATGTGTCCAAGTAGCTTCCCCTCACTCAGGGGAAACTAATATTTCTTGGGATTTAAAGATAATATATATCTCTTGCATTTTTCAAAGGTAAGATTCAAGTGGAGGATGTTCTTCATCAGTCTTAGAGAAGACTATGATATCGTCCAAATATACCACTACGAACTTGTCTTGCTCCCCTACAAAATCTATATCCATATCTCTTTGAAACATGGCCCCTACATTAATCAGACCAAAAGGCATGCAAGCATACATGAAAGTTCCCCTAGGGGTGGTGGAAGCAATCTTCTTCTGGTCATTAGGGTGAACTGCCACTTGGTTGTAACCAAAGAACCCATCCATCATGGACATTCTAACTAATCCAACCACCTTCTATAATATGTAATCCATCTTCAGTAGTGGGTAGTTGTCTTTCAACAATGCCCTCTTAAGATTCTGAAAATCTACACATAACTTTATTTCTCCATTCTTTTTCTGGACTGGGACTAAGTTAGCTACCCACTCAAAGTACCTTAAAGGCACTATGATTTTAGCCTGTAGAAGTTTCCTCACTTCCTTCTCAATAGAGGGGAGTAAGAGTGGATTAATTTTCTTGAGCTTCTGCTTACATGGTTTGACTCCACTCTTTAAAGGAATCTTATGTTGTACAATGTTAGTATCAAATGTTTTTAAATCCTCACCAAGAAAAAACATCTTTATAGATTTTGAAAAGATTTAAATACCTTTGTTTATATTGTGAGGGGATTCATTTCGATAGTCTGACCATTTGGGGTTCATCTTCTCAGCCAATATTGCAATCTTCTACCCGTTCATCCACCTTCGAAGTAGGTTGTTTGGAGGCTACATCATTCTTATTAAACAACCTTTCCAGTGGGACTAGCCCACGAGGAATGGTATTCCCTTTCAGTTGTAGAATTTTATGTCCAGCCACTGTGTCTTCCCACAAAGTTTGTTCATACTCTACCTCTTTTTCCTCTCCTTGATCAATAGTTGAGCTAGTGAACTCCCCAACTACCTCTATAAATCATTTGATATGTTGATCTTCATCGAATACCTACCAGTGCTTGACATTATCTGGTATAGAGGTTATGTGTCTGTACCTGAGAAGTGGATTTTGAGGAGGTTTGAAATTTCTTGTTGCTATGGAAAGAGAATCAACCATTTTGTTTCCTTCCCTGGGCAGAAATTGGAGGTTAAATGCAAAGAAAAAGTTATCAATCAAGTCCCATACCTCATTCTGATAAGTCCTCAATCTGGGGTGTTTATCCTGATACTAATTCCTGATCTGCTTCACAATCAGCTCAAAGTCTCCATGTACGGTTAAGCATTCAATATTCATATTCCTTGTTATTTGTAGCCCAAGGAGCAATGCTTCATACTCTATCACGTTGTCGTTGCTTCAAATTATATCTTGAATGATAGGGGTATCAAGCTGCCCTCAGGAGATATTAACAATACCCTCGCT
Source organism: Pinus taeda (assembly GCA_000404065.3). Classification (NCBI taxonomy): domain Eukaryota; kingdom Viridiplantae; phylum Streptophyta; class Pinopsida; order Pinales; family Pinaceae; genus Pinus; species Pinus taeda. Next base: position 26,445 of record APFE031180059.1, read on the forward strand.
CCATTCCCCTCTTTGGAATTCGCTCCATCGAAGTATAATTTCCATACTTTGTTGTTATCTTTGTGATGGTCATCTAACTGCACCGTTAAATGTACTTGTGTTTCTTATGAAATGGTCTCATCCTCTTCTAGCAACAAGTAGGAGAGGTCACTTTCTTTTCCATACACAGGAGAATTCTTAGAACCTTCAGTTGGGTTCACAGCCTTTATGAATCTGGACTCTTTGTACAACCTCCTTTCTTCGTCTCCAAAAGTGGGAATAATGACATAAGTTAGATCTAATTTGATAAAACCCCCCACCTTGGAACCCCGAGACCTCGATAGGAGCATGCAAAATCAAGGAGGAATATCTACTACTACTATGTCCATCACTACACTCTTAAAAAGGATCTGAGTTAGGTTCACCACCAGATCTTTTATCATTCCTAAGCATTTGACCCTCTTAGAGTCACAGGACTATAGGTCCTTATAGGGCCTGGTGATTTGTAAGCCAAGTTGTTCCATCACATCTAAGGGCATGAGGTTATACGAGGCTCCAGACTCCAACATGCAGTTATGCAATAAGAGGTCATGAATTACCAGGGTCACATAGAAGGGTGAAGTGGAAGGATCAAGTTCTTCAACATGAGGCCCAAAAACAACCATAAGTCTTTCTTCTTGAAGGTTTAAACAATCATGGGTCTGTACTGAGGTGGATGGAAGCATGAATTGAGAGACTTGGGCTTTATTAGTGGGTTGTTTTAAAAGTTCAGTTAGGGGAACATGGATTTTACCTTTTTGAGTTCCTTCTGAAGGTTGAATGCAAATTGACCCTTTTCTACGCCTCCCAACTCTATTTTTCTTTCCTTATGACATGTAGTTTTTATCAGAACGAGGGCCTTCTCTTCTGTGTGTCACTCAAAGCTATTGCATTCCTTATTTAAGGAGACTTTTACTTTGTATGAGTCAAGATTCAGCTTCCCTTTCCCTCTATCTGACACTGGGGGAATATCTTGGGGAGAAGTTCCCTCTTGTTGTTCAAGTTCACTCGACCTTTTTCTTCAATATCTGAGATCATAGCTTCGATGTAGTTGTGCTTGCATGAAATCTGCAAACTGTTTACAATAATCACCTATGTCTTCCTTGGTGAGCCATATTTTCCTGTTCTCCTTCAGAGAAGGAGGAATACAAGTTTCCTTGCATCTCATTTGTATCTGACGATTGTTCATCTGGATCATCTTCTATATATAGAGGAGGAGGGATCTGATCGAGTTGATATTTTCTTTCCCTTTGAAGTATCTACAATGGTGGTATTCTACACTATGGGTTATAACCTCGGTTGTTACCTTGAGAATTTGTTTAAGGAGACTCTTGTTATCGAGTTCAACCTTCACCACCTTATGCAATAAAATTTTAATGAGTTTATCCATTTCCTTCCACTTCAAATCTGGTAATTCTTTAGTTTGACTAGATGAGGGTGTTTCCTCTTTCCCCTTTTTCTTCTCAGTAGATTCATTCTTTCCTCTTGACTTCCCTACCGAGGTGGAATTTTCTTCTACCTCAAGAGCATCAACTTGGAGTTGATCCAAGGTGCGAGGCTTCCTTTCTCTTAGGGTAAAATCAAATTCGGATTCAAAGGCTCCCACAAATACTACACTAGCATCATCTTGAGGAGGCTTTATCTCAACAAGCGGGTTATTATATTGCTTGTTGAATATTTTTATAAACTTTGAAATATCTTCTTATGCTTTCTTCCTTATAGCATTGAACTCCATGAGGAAATACTCATGATCTCTCTTTTCACCCCATTTTTGTGTGAAATAGTTTTCGAGTTCTTCCCAGGTGGTGATGGATGCATTAGGTAGGGCTTTAAACCATTTTTTGGCTTCTCCATCAAGGGATTGTACAAAGTGTCTCAAGACTATGTCCAATTGTTCTACATTTATATTCTCAGCAAAAGCACAGAAGGTTTCAATGTGTCTCTGTGCAGTGTTCTCATCCTCCCCATTGAACCTAGGAAAAATCTTTAGGTAGTCCTCAGGCATAGCACTTATGGGTTGAGGTAAATCAAGAGGGGCATATTTATTTACTAGGAAACCCAGAACAACCATCTAGATTAATAGGGGAGGATTGAGATTTACGGGAGGAATTGGGCCAGAATCACAGTAGTTGGAGTAGATAGACTGAGATCAGTATGACTAAATGTATAGTGATTATTGTTGTTATTGAGGATAAATTTACCTTTTCCAATCTCAAGAGGAGGAGGAGTAAATGAAACAAAAGGAGTTGTAACTGAGATTTCTTCCTCTTTGATCTCTGATTTGGGGGTAAGATGTCCTATGTCATCTTCTGCAGGGTATGTAAGGACCTTAGGAGTAAAATATGAGCAGTGAATGACAACGTGTTGGGAGTTGGATGAGGAAGCTTCAAGGAATGATGATACAATAGCGTTGGTAGCAGGAGTTTTCTCCTTCCAGACTCTCCTGAAAATTAGCTTCTCTGGGTCATATACAGATGGGGTTTTCTATTGAGAGGTATCTAAACCAGTGTGGGGCTTTTTAAAAGCTGGGACGATAAGTGAGAGTGAGAGTTGTGGAGTCGTCAAGGTGATGAGGATGCAATAGGAACGTCTTTGCTCACCTACACAAAGAGTGCTTGAATTGTCGTATCCCAGGGGAAAAATCCTTTAACACGTTCCTCGGCAACGGCGCCAAAAGATGTTGTTGCTTCCAGAGACAGCCTCAAATTGCTTACAAGACCAGTGCCTGGAACATCTAGATTTTGTGTGTCTTGTATGATTCTCAAGAGACTGAAGACTTCACATGCATTTTTTTACACACACACACACACACACACACACACACACACATATATACATGAATATATAATAAACAACATGGGATGGTTCATTCATCAAAGAAATAATTCGTGTATCATGTAATACTTCTTCGTACATGTACAATGTACAAAAATATATATATAAACTCGTGGAGGCCGAGCAGTTCAAGGACCTACAATTTAATCAGTTTTAATAGAGCAATGGAAGGAGAAAAAGAGATAGAATAACTCATCATATAGAGGTTGAAAACATTGAGAATTATCCATATATTTGAGTTAAAGATAGACTTGATGGATGAATGGGGAATGAGTGCGATGATTCATGGAGCGCAATTTAAAGATTTAATTTCAAAGGTTCATACAGGCATAGGCAATAACAATTTAATACAAATGAAGATGTGAGAACTTAAGAAACATTTATGGGAGCTACATTAACATGAAATCAGAGAGGAAACATGAACATAATGGAATTTAAATAGAGTGGCAACATACTGTAGTACTCGAACGAGGAATCATCACCATTCTATTAATATTCTAAAGGATGCATATCTTAAATTCATACATTCTCAAAAATAGTATAGAGCTTTTCTTCTGAATTTTGAACCTTTTTGTCATGTTCTCTACAAGTATATATACTTGAAACAACCTCTAAAGCATAAGTCGCTAAGAAGATATTCATTCTTAATCTCTTACATCATTACAAAAATTATGAATCAAATTTGAGCATGCGCGAAGGCATTGCTCCCGTAACAAAACATTTTTTAAAATCATAACAAAATTAGAGTAAACATAACTGAAAAGTAAAAAAATCAAAACCATTACAGGCAAAATAAACAAGATAATCATTGTCAATGAGAAGATGTGGACGCTTGATGAGAATCCGTAGAACCCCATGGATGAACCATTTGAATCATAGGAGTATTAGCATATTTCTCACATTGCTACCACATAGATAGAGGAGGAGGTGGAATTTAACTGAAATGTTGGTAGAGGATTTTCAAATTGACCGGCTCGGCGTAATCCAAATTACATTGAGAAAGAATTTTAACCATCCCAAGAAGATCAAATTCCTTTTCCAAGAAGTTGGTAATGGTTGATCCCTTAAGGATGGTCATTCTTTTGGGAGATGCCCCTATCTTGCACTTAACTTTTGTTAGTTTTTTATTGTACAACTCCTGTGGGACCAGTTCTCCATCTTCTCTCCAACAATTTGGCAACCCAGCCTCAAGGAGTTGATTAAATGTGACATCGAAGCTTAACAACTCTTTCTGCAGCTTAGTCAAACTTTTCTCTGCCTTCGACTTGGCTTCTTCTTTTGAGATGACTCTATAAATATAGCCACTACTTCCACCCTATCCAGTATATCGAGAGACCTAAGTTCATGTGTCATTCTTTATGTCATAAATTGAAGTACTTTCTAGCATATTGAGAGTTCTTAATGCTAGTTTGCTTATTGCTTTGAAGTGTTGGGGAATATGCCTTGCAGAGCTTCCTTTCGTCATGTATCAGAACCAATTGTTCCCAGCATTGATCAACTCCCTAGATGATCTTGTACCACACCTCTTTCCTGCCTTTTGTGAGTGCCAAATTTCCTTTCAGCTTAGCCTTCAACTCCTTGATCTCCTAAGTGGCACTGTGTGACTCTTGGGTGAGCTTATCAATGTTATATTTTTCTTATTGGAGTTGTCTTTGTTTATGAGTCACCTAGGCCTTGGTTGTATCTAACTCCCTATGAACTCTTTCCAGCTCATCTCCAAAAATATTTAGTTTTGTTAATGCCCTGGTAAGGTGATCAATGGGGTTTTGGGGATCATCTTGGACCAGCACAGTATAGACATGAGAGTCAACCCAGGTCTGTAAAACATCCAGCCTATGTTGTAGGACCACAACTCTTTCTCTGCTTTCATTCAGTTCCCTGGTTAACACCTTTTCCTTCTCGCTTTGTATTAGCTCGGGGGTTTGGACATGCTCACCTCCGGTCATCTTTAGCTTCCTCCTCAAGATCAAGTTCTTCATCTTGGATTCCTTCTGAACTGTTGCTTCATCTATTGGATCCAGCCCCATTTTTAAGATCAACTCCTTAAAATTCTCCTTTTGTTGGAAGAGAGAACAAGACCTAACCTTATCAACTTTTACTTTATCAACAAGCTTATCTATGTAATCTTGGGCCCGAACAATAGTCATTTGATTCCTATTGATATCATTGTACAACATTTCTCGCACTTGCTTATGTAGATTGACCTTTTCCACCAGAGGAATGTAGGAATTTACAGGGTAAGTTCCTCAGACAGAACACCAAAAGGACACCGCTCACAAACAGATCACAGATCAATACACCAGTATTTTGACGTGGTTAAAACCCTCAGAGAGGGAAACAGTCCACGGCCTGCGCCAACGTGGCTACTACAGGCAATTTATTAATAAAAGAATGAAAATTTACATAAGCTTCTCTCATGCACGGTTAACCTACAAATGACCCTCCATGCGCTTTAAATAGAATTCATGGACCAATCGGGTGTCAAGCCACGGATCAAGTGTCGGTAATACCGAGGAGAGAATGAACCGTCGGATCTACTACATATCGTGACCGTCGGATTGTAAGTTACAAAATGTACAACGGTAAAGAAACACACTTTACCTAACTCTAACCTAACTCTATACTAGACCAAGTTGAACTTAACTATTCTTATGTGTCGGAATATCCTAACATCCCCCCTTAAGAACAACTTGGGATAGGATTGAAGGATTTACAAATATGACACAATAGGAGAAGGAAGGAGGCACTAGAGCCTATCCCCCCTTAGTGACAACTTCCTGAACTCCAAGCATATATCGAAGTTTAGTGAACCTCGCCTCTGTGAGAGCCTTTGTGAAGATGTCTGCAACCTGATCATCTGTTGAACAATATTGCACTTCAAGAACATGGTCATGAATGAGCTTTCTGATGAAGTGCATGTGAAGTTCAATGTGTTTGCTGCGCTGATGCTGAACTGAATCTTTGCAAAGCTGAATGGCACTTTGATTATCACACCAAAGTGTAGTCGGATGCTGCTGCTCAAAGCCCAATTCTGATAGGATCTAACGAAGCCACAAGGCTTCCTTACTAGCTTCCACGGCACCACGATACTCTGCTTCTGCTGACGAAAGAGAAATGGCAGCCTTTTTCTTACAAGCCCATGTAATAGGTCCTGAACCAAGAGTGAAGACATAACCGGCAGTAGACTTCCGATCATCAGGGTCACCAGCCCAATCAGAATCAGTGGAACCAACTAATAGAGGAGTTGCTTTGGCACTGTAATGAATCCCAAACTGTATTGTACCTCGAACATAACGAAGTATTCTTTTAGCTGCTTTCCAATGACTTTCACGGGGGTTTTGCATAAAACGAGCAGCAAGGCCAACAACAAAGGAAATGTCAGGACGAGTATGGGTTAAATACAAGAGTTTTCCTACAAGTTGACGGTATAAGGTAGCATCAACTTCAGGAGAAGTACAAGAGACTGAAAGTTTGACTCCAGACTGAAAGGGAGAAAGAGCTGGCTTACAATCTTCCATGTGAAAATGACGAAGAATATCACAAGCATACTTGGACTGGGAAAGGGAAATACCCTCCTTGGATTGCAAGACTTGAAGACCGAGAAAATAGTGTAAGTGTCCTAAGTCTGTCATTTCAAATTTCTTTTTGAGGCTGGACTTCACATGGTTTATAAGGTTGGGATCACTACCAGTAAGAATAAGATCATCAACATAAAGAACAAGGATGATAAGAGAGTTTCCCACTTTCTTGGTGTAGACAGTATTGTCAGAATGACACCTAGAAAAGCCAGATTCTAAAAGAAAGCAATCCATTTTGGCATACCAAGCCCGAGGAGCTTGCTTGAGACCATAAAGAGATTTCTTAAGTCGACATACAAGGCTGGAGTCTGTTTGGATGAAGCCAATGGGTTGTTCCATATAGATTCTTCATGCAAGTCCCCATGCAAGAAGGCAGATTTAACATCCATCTGATGGACTTCCCATTTTAAAGAGGCAGCAAGGGAAAGAACAAGGCGGATAGAGTTCATTTTGGCAACAGGGGAGAAGGTCTCAGTGTAGTCAATGCCTTCAACCTGTGAAAAGCCCTTAGCAACAAGACGAGCTTTATGTTTATCA
>APFE031180059.1:36700-68840 GCA_000404065.3 Pinus taeda
TCCAATGCTTCATGAGGAGTCTCAAGTTCTGCAATATGGAATCTAAGATCAGGAGAAATAGACATCCCTATCAAACCATGTGCTTGATCTTGTCTATTTTCCCATATTGGAACCTTTTCTTCATCTTTTGGTTTCTTCTCTTGGCCCGTGGCTATTCTGTAGATACCTTTACTTCTAAGTAAATCTTCCATGTAGGATACCCATTGGAAGTAGTTAGTGCTGTCAAGAATGACTTGCCATGGAATTTCCATTTTTTTTTTTTTGAATTGAAGCTAAAGATGCTGAAAGTAAGTGTTCCAATGGATAGATCTCGAAAAATTAGGCTGTTTTAAAAAAAACGGCTCTGAAAAAGGTTTCCGGATGAAGAAGTTATGGCTTTTTGAAAAAAATTTGTTGAAATTGCCGGCAAAGTGCACGAATGTGCGGGAATGAAAAAAACGCCCCAACAAAATGGAGATTTGAACCCAAGACCTCTACTCTCTTAAAATAGCTTTGAACCAATTGAGCTATACAAAAAAATTGAGAGAGAGAGGGCGGGGCCTTGGTTTGCGTGCTTGCCTTGAGAAACCTCTTTTTCCCTACAAAACACAAAACACAAAACCCAACACGAATGCAAAGAAAAACGAACCTTATGGCTCGAAGTTAGCTTTACCCAAAAAACTAAATATTTAAAAAAAAGAACCTTGTGGCTCAAAGTTAGCTTTAGCCGAAAAACTAAATATTTTTCTCAATGTTTCTGATTTTCCGAGATCACACTAAGGTGCAGGGAAAAGAGCATATGCATGAGAAAAAATCCTTCCTTTCTGTTTCTAATTTACCCAGATCGTACAGAGTCGCAGGGCAAAGAGCATACGCAGAAATGAAAGGTATAGATCCAGTTAAAAAAAAGCTAAATAAATCGAAACCGAAATAAGCAAAGAGAAAATAACAATAAACTGCAAATAAAGACTGTATACCTCCAGATCTTAAAAATGACGCAGATAGGGCTACCGGAAACCTTTTCGCGTGAAACGAAAGGGGTTCCTCACTGGAACAGATGCTCCGAACACAACAGAGCAGTCCTCTCGGCCCGAAAACAGTCAGAAACAGGAGATCTAGGAAACGACAGCCGCATGCAGTTCTACCGGCTTCAGATTTGGATCACCAACGGACGCGGCCCTCAAATAGCTCTGATACCATGTAGGAATTTACAGGGTAAGTTCCTTAAACAGAACACCAAAAGGACACCGCTCACAAACAGATCACAGATCAATACACCAGTATTTTGACGTGGTTAAAACCCTCAGAGAGGGAAACAGTCCACGGCCTGCGCCAACGTGGCTACTACAGGCAATTTATTAATAAAAGAATGAAAATTTACATAAGCTTCTCTCATGCACGGTTAACCTACAAATGACCCTCCATGCGCTTTAAATAGAATTCATGGACCAATCGGGTGTCAAGCCACGGATCAAGTGTCGGTAATACCGAGGAGAGAATGAACCGTCGGATCACTACATATCGTGACCGTCGGATTGTAAGTTACAAAATGTACAACGGTAAAGAAACACACTTTACCTAACTCTATACCTAACTCTATACTAGACCAAGTTGAACTTAACTATTTCCTATGTGTCGGAATATCCTAACAAGGAATACTAGTCAAGTCTTGAGTCACATCCAAGTCCTAAAACTTGGAACCTGAAGGTAAGGTTTGGACAATTGTGTGCTAACCGGATTTTCATCTCTTCTTTCTCTAGATTTGTTGCAGCTAACAACTGAGTGTGTCAAGGGGTGACATGTGAAGTCATGTCTTGGTGTATCTTATCCCTTTCCCTTCTGTTTATCACCCGTATGTTCCTACCATGTACCCAACCTGTTCCTGCTGCATAAAGACTTTCCTCAAACTCTGGGATGGCTACCTCAATCGAGGATGTTCTTGAAACTTCAAAAGGCATCTCTGAACTAACTTGAAATATTGGGCTCTCAGTCACTTGTTCCTAGAGTTGGATTCATGGTACTTCCTCTTCCTGCTCTTGTTAATGTTCATGTTCTTGTCCTTGCCCTTGAATTTTATCTCTTTCATGAGCTAGTTCTTCTTCCATGTCAGTTGTCCCTGAGGTGTCAGCAATCCTCTTTTGTGTCTTGTCTGTGTTGACTAGGGATTCAGTCTCCATGTCTGTATTAATAGGCCAAGAATCAAAGTTAGCTTTCCATTCAACCTCAGGCTTAAGATCATGCACATAGGTTGAGGCTTTAATTTTTTCTCTTCTCTGAGAAAGGAGACCTTGGGAATCATAATTCTAGATTTTACCTTTCTCAAATTCCATGGCTTTGAGCATAGTTTAAATTGTTTTAAAGGCTTACCTGGTGCTTATCACAAAAGGACCTACCGGTTGTCCCACTCTAAAGATGTAACGCTTATTAGCCAGTACAAAGTGGAGCATATCAACATGGAGGATTTGCTTGAGGAACTCAAGGGAAAACACTCCCATTGGTAGGAACATTGGAAAATGATAGGGGGGAAGGTCACACCCATACACCTGGATCTCTGTGTAATCTTCATAGAGGTACCAGTCTCCATTGGCAATTTTCTCACGAAGATGGAGGAGCTCTTTTTTCTTAGGGAAAATTCTGGGGAGGGAGGTTTCATGAATGATTTGGTAGGCGACTGCCATGAAGGATGAAAGGAAATGAGAATAGCTTCCCAAGCCTGGCCTTTTCCTTATAGAAATGTTCCATTCGAATACTGAATTTATTTCCTTATCAAGGGTAAACACATCCAAGTGAAGGCATTGGAATTCTTCAATGTGAGTATAGAGAAACAACTAAAATAACATTGAGTAATAACGGAAGGTGGCAATAGCTCTGAGGTATCTGAATTAAAAATGGATGGAATTTGAAAGGTACTCTGGGGTGTTCAACTAACATCCGGGTTGTTTCATCTTGTGCAAACATCCAAGAGCCACCCTACTTAGTTGTAGAGTGTAGTGCTTTTCTAAAAGACCAACCATAGCAGCCAATATTGGTTGAACAAAGGGCTTAAAAAGAGTGAATGGGAGCTGAACATTTGAGGGAAAAGTTTTGGCTTCGAGGGTGAGAATTTTCTCTAGGAAGGAATGCATTCCTCTTGTAGGGAGTGTTGTGAAATGTCCCTCTAGGGTTGAATCAATGAAGGCACACATGGAGGAAGATGCAGGGAAGTTGAGAGCTCCTTACTTTCCCTGAGGGTGAAACAAAACGATTCTTCTCGACTTGGTAGGAGTCCAACAACCAAATTTCAAACTCAGGGAGATGATGTACAGGGGGATAAATATGGTAATATAACCGAGAAACTACAACTTGGAACATGTCTTTGTTCTTCACATGGCTTGAGAATACTTCATAATGAAGGTCAGTGAGGGAAAAGGGACAAGAAGGGTTTGCAATATGAGCCTCAGTGTTAGTTAGAGGGTTGGCACTAGTGTTCTTGACCTCACGAGTGTTTGGGGTCGCAAGGACCGCATGTTTCATCCCTGCGAATAAAACAAAATGAGAAAAAAGGAGACTGGGTGGTGTCGGGTTACTTGGATCCCACAGGGGAGTGAAAGTGACTTGGGAGGACACCCATGGTCTCTGGGAGAATCGACAAAAGGCTCCTGCGTAGTTGTCCAAGTGGGAGATTCTTTGACTGTGATGAAGAGTCACTGTCGGGTAAAGTTTTTTAGGGATTTACTTGTTTTATGCAGGGTTATAGGTTTATGCCCGGGTGGCGGGAAAAGGAGGCATGCGATGAGGAAACGTGGAGGCAAAGGGTTGGTCAAGAAGGCAAAGGATGAGCTCAAATTATCAGACCACCACTTTACCTTTACCTTTTACCTTTTATGCTTTGACGCACATGCCTCTACCTTGTAGATACCTTGAATATTTTAACCAAAAATGCGAGGAATCCAAATGGCAGGTGGTCCCTACTCGTATCAGCGGGGTACATCGCAGCGCAGAGCCATCTTCTGTCGAGGCCGGAATCGCTCAGGGTCATTGATCAGGCGCTGACTTATTCAACGCTAGGGCATGTGGCGATGTGAAATCACTTGCGGTTATGCAGTCAGAACTGCGTTTGGACGTGGCCACATGTGGGTTGCGGGTAGGGGAGAAGCTTGTCCCTTAACTGCTTTAAACTTTAAACCGCGCTTCCTCCCGCATCATTGATTTATACCTCATTTCTTTACCTTAGGTCTATATAGTTGCCTTATCCACATAAAAATGTGCATTTTTTTCCCTTTGAACATTAGGGTGCTCCCTTCGAATCTGGCTTATGGCTTCATGCTCATGGCTTCTCATCTTGATCCTAAGAAGAAGTCTTAGTGTTATCTAATGATAACAAAGAGGAAGGGCTTGAAGTGACAGGTGTAGTTAATGGAGGGTCCTCATATTGTATAATATTAGGTTGTAATGTATCTTATTCAAGACACTCATGTTCAATGACCTCAGGTGCTTATGTTTTGACTGTGTCAGACTCACCAACTAATAAAGAAGTGATCTTCGGTTCAGTACCGACAGGAAGAGATGATTCTAGTGGCTACAATTTCAGATGGAGGACTAGAATGAGTAGCTTTCGAAGTACCAGATTTGGTAGTTTACATTTGTATGCTCTTTCAACATCCAGGAGTTTCCTCAGGTGGAAGAGGAGGCAATCATTGCATCCTACACGAATGACGGGGTTGAGGGGGTTGTTCTTCTACGTTGGTTTAACAAATTTTAGAAATTAACACAAAAATAAATAAAAAAGGGGTAACTAGGCAAAGGGGTTTACCAAGCAACTGTGAATTGTAATATACCACCTTGGAGAACCAAGGATTTATGTACAGTCATGCAATCTCCCTGAATGTTGTGTTCGGTGTATCACAGTATACAAGGCGATCGACTTGGTTACCTAAAGTGAGGATAGCAACCTAATGTGGACTTCCAAAATACATTAGAAGGTATGTGGAAGCACAATCCGTGTTAGTGTTGTCTAATGCGTAACCATACGATGAGAACATTCCCACATACTTTTCATGCATGGAGCGCCATCTAATATACTTGAAGGTATGTGGACGGTCCTATACACTTACATAGATTGAACGGGATATCACCATCGGAATGCAACGCTGGAAAAAAGTGACAACTCCTATGTTTATAGATGTCAGAATACATCTTTGGCCTAAACCTCTAAATGTTTGCGTTAATGTTTCAAATGCTTCTTAAGGTTGATTCAATAAAATTTTAAGTTTATCTTAAATTAAGTTTCATTTTTCAAGGCTCACCACAAATTTCACCTGAATATCATAAAATGAAATCTAGCATGATAAAATGAAATATTTCCTTTTCAATGAAAATCTATGTATGAGAGGGAAGAAACAAAGAGTGATGCACCATACAAAATGCAACAAAAAAATAAATTGTTAAGTGATATTCCCTAATGCAACAGTTCTAATTTAAAATTTCACATAAAATCCCAAATGAAATGCAAAATGAAAAAACGACGAGTTTTTTCATTTCGATTCTCTTAATCTTATAATGAAATGAAAACTAAGATGCTAATAAATCATTGATGAGAGAAATCACACAAAATGATGAAAATAATATCAATTTCTTCAAGAAACCAATGATCAAGCAACAAGTTTGCAAAATACCTAATTGATAAGAACAAAGCAAAATCTAAACAAAGTGAAGGCTTTTTAGAGACCAGGACACACTCAAAGACATGAGGAAAACAAGCTAGAACAATGCAAATCAGAGAGTAAGGAAAGAAAAGCAATTTTTTGCATCCTACAAAGATCAGCGCAGGTGTAGAACAGGCACTAGTGCTTTGCAACACAAGTACAAAGAAGGAGAGGGTGCGTTGAAGCACTATGTCTCCAAACCAGGGGTTACGCTGAGGTAGATCTGGCCAAGATACGACACAAAAAATAAAACCAAGCTCAAAGAAGGGTTTTCCTAAGGTCAATAAACATCTGAATGAGTCAATCAAGGTCTCTTTAAGAGGTAAGAAAGGTGCTAAGGTCAAGGAAACCACTAAGGGAAGAAACGATTCTGAGTGTGATAGTCAATTTGTTATGTGGAATTTACGATTGCAGATAAAGGTGAATTCCCTAAACTTAGTGGCTTATTCTACAACAACAAAAGGAAAAGAACATAAATTTTTCCTTAGAGATATTAGAGTATGGGAATGAATCCTACCTCGAATCTATAGTAAGATTCCATTTTTGCCTCGCTTGTAAGCTCCAATCATAGCTCCAAGTGCTATAATTAGAACCTACACACATGACTAAAACAAGAAAAGGATCCACAACATCTATGCAGAATAATCTAACATCTCTATTCAATGAATCAGCATGGCATTAAAATACATGAATGCAAACATAACACAACACGTATAGGAAAACAAGATACTCTTTGTATTGATAGAAATAGGAGAGAGTTTACAACAATAGTTAGCAACTGATTTTGTAGATAACTCCCCAGATTGACTTGTCATTTTGTTGTAGCAATTCCAACCACCCTCCAAAATTTTGCCTTAGCTACGTTTTGAAGCCTCCCTACCAAAATCCTAGCAGTGTGTCTTGCACTTCCCAGGTACTTGTGTTTTCAATTGAGTTTATCTTTGGCTTTACAATGTTTACTAACTTGTCTTGCTTTCTGACCACAAGCTGACCTCCCGTGACTTGGTTTGATCCTAGTTCTTATGTTGTCTTGACAAATTGCACAGTCCTAAAGGGCAGCCTGCCTTGCTCTGAAGAATTGTGCAGAGTAGCCCAGCAGTCTGCCTTACTCTCATAAACTTTGCAAAGCAGGCAGTCAACCTTGCTCTTAGAAACGGGGTAGAGTAGGAAGTTAACCTTGCTCTGAGAAACTACGTAGTGCAGGCAGTCAATCTCGCTCTCCATAATTCCGCAGATCATCCCAACAATGAGTTGAGGTTCAAAATTGTGCAGTGCTAGCTGGTAGCCTTAGATTCATCTGGGAAATTGCACAAAAAATGAGAGGTAGCCAGAGCCATTCAGCCCAGGAATTTCGCAAAAGCATTCCATTAGCTGCTTCCTATTGCATGTGTCAGTAGGTTACCTAGTTCCCTCCAGAACTACGTAATTCCTCCTTGCATGCATGGCGGTCTTTCCCAAAAAAGAAAAAAACAAACAAACAAACAAAGACAAAAACAAAAAACAAAAAACAAAAAAACAAAACAAAACAAAACAACGACAAAAACAAAAACAAAAAACAAAAAACAAAAACAACAACAAAAAACAAACAAACAAACAAACAAACAAAAAACAAACAAAAAAACAAAAACAAAAACATCGCAAGAAAATAGGGATCTATTTTTAGCACTAGGAGTTACATGCGAGTTGATTTTAGAAACTTTCCTAAATCTACCAAATATATTCAATTGATGCCCCATTACTCATTCTTCAAATTCGATCATGGAGCTTTGGCATTCATGAGACATCTAGGAATCTTTGGCATGATCTTTACGCTAGTAAGTTTGTTTTTCATGTCTTTTGTTTCTTTTTGTGTTGCTTTTCTTTCCTTGGCTTGCGTGAGTGTTTTTTTCCTTGTTTTATTGAACGATCACTGGTTTTAATGTATTTTAACTTTTAGAAGTGATGTTTCAAGTTTTGCATTGCATTTCCTTATTGTCACATGCATGACCTTGTTTTTGCACTAACGGTCATCGTTGCAGTGACTCACTTCATGAGATTCCTTTTTCTTCTATTTGGTCGATTCTTGCAATTGCTCTGATTGCATGCATGTCCATCCACTCAGATTTGCATCATATTTGCACATGCATTAGGTCCTTCTTGTTTTCAAGTCACCCTTGGGCATATATGGTCTACCTTGGCCTGGATCTTGCCTTTCCCGGCATACACTGCGCATTCTTTGGACTCAAGGCTCTACCTTGGCTCCAGGAATTGCGCAAAGGTTGCTTCTCACTGGCTTTCTTGCCCCTAGAATTGTGCAATGCGCAGCCCTAGCCAACAATCATGTCGGACTGAATTACGCATTGTGCAGTTCCAGTCCTCAGCAAGCCAAGATGGACTGTGCTTTGCGTAGTTTCAGCCAACAACCCACTCACTAGCAGTCGAGACTGCGCAATGCGTAGTTCTAGCTGACGGTCTCCCCGCCTCTCAGTGTCATAACTGCTCAATATTGCCCAGTAGTCACCCGATTTGTTGCATGACCAATCCTTGAGTTGCTTTATGTTTTTCAGCTGACATTTCCTTTCCGTGAGTGTCTATCTATCTCCAAGCATCAAAGGGAACAACAACAACTATAGTAGTGGGCAGCAAACCTGCATAAGGCAAAGGCAAGAGGAAGATTTCCTAAACCATAGAGGCAGAGAAAAACTACAATTTTAAGGAAGATCCACTTATGTAGAAAGTAGCTTTGGAGATTGAGACGAAGAGGTGACAATGTGAAAGGAGAGTAACGCAAATAAAGAGGGAGAAGCAAAGACTCAAAGAAGTAGAGAAAAAGTTGCAAGAATTAGAGCAAAGACTCAAAGAAGAAGAGGAATCGCATAGAAGAGAGAAGGAAGCACACTAGGAACAGGAACATGTATAGGAGGAAGTGCAAGGTGCATATACAATGCAAACTACATCGATACAGGTTGAAGACTTAGATTCACCAGCAGTAGATGATGAACAGGGTGAGCGGCCGCAAGAATAGGAACTTGCTTAGAAAAATGAACAAATGGTTGAATAGATGGACATGATGATGTACAACTAGAACAGGATCAGGACACAAACCTCATGCCAAAAGCAACCGAGGTCACTCCACAAACTTCACTAGCTCGGTAGCAAAGAATGTCCCAAGTGAACAAGGGGAAATTGCTCTACTTTAGGATGATCCGAGAAAAAATGTGTACAACATAGCCTTTGATGAGTCGTGGCACAGGGTTGTACAAGCGCATAGATCACACACCCTGGATGGTCATACATCTCCTATGCACTTTTAAGAACAGGTGATTGTGTCGAATGTGCGAAGACATCCAACTGCCTTGGCTGATGCTACGAAGGCTTATGCTGAAGCCATAGACTCAAGTGTGAAGTTCTTAACAGCAAAAAATAAGCGCATGGATAAGGACTTGCAAGTGGCCAAGCAAAGGGAAGAACAATCAACAGGATCTTCCATAGAAGAAATGAAGAAAGTGATACTCTTTGAAGTATCGACTCTTGAGACAGTCATGTGGAAACTGTATGACCAGCTCGTCACCGTGCACAAGGTAGTTGTCCATTTACATGACTTTGAGCAACGCTGCATCAAGATTGTGTGCACGCTCACAGACATACATGTCATTATTGATCACGTACAAACATGGACAATGAGGTACAATGGAACCCCACTTTACTTGCACAAGATGGTGAAGTTGCAGGTAGAGTTGGACAAAACACGCATCCGGAGTCAGATCCAGAACTATGAGGAACTCTCGCTGCTCATCACTTGTGTTGAGGCTTCATATGCATGGTTGTTCAAGAGTTTGGATGTCATCACGTGGATGCACAGGATCCCATCCATCAGAACACTCACTAAGGCTAGAGAGAAGAACCAAGCTTGACTAAAGATTGACAACTACTTCGAGCAGTTGATGTGCATGACCTCCAACATAGAGAACATGCAGAGGTATGTCGTCGGTCCAGTCACACTCAGGACTATGTTGTGCATGTTACAGGACAAGTTGGATAGATTTTCCAGATCAGTATACCCGGAAGCAATGGAGGCAAGAGTTCATTTCCAGAAAGACATCACCAAATAGTACAGGAACACCATTGCGTACTACCAATCTGGCATCAGTTTGTCACCAAAGTTCAATGGGAGGATGTTCTCGAGTTGGTGCCTCCATAGTCGTTCGAGTCTTAGTATTGTCTGGTCTAGTTGACTCAAGCTTATTTTTGTCCCACATGGGTATAGGTGGAAATTGTATCATTATTGTAAATATGTTGTAAAGTGAAATTCCAAGTGCCATTAGTGGAATGCAAATAGTCATATGTAATGTAAATAGCTATATGTAATGAAGTTGAAGAGTCATGAGGGTAGTCCAAGAGTCAAAGGGGAATGGCAAGGGTCTGATCCAAGTGGATATTGGTGGCCACCTACCAAATCCACTTGGACCCCCACCATTGTTTCTTTTAGCTTTTCAGTTTCCTTAATTGTAGCACAATTTACTATTTTTAGCAGTTTTTCGGGTCCTGAACTTTTGGCGTTATTTTGAGACCCTAAACGATGTTTTTTGGGAAAACTGGGAGCAACATGGGTCCATGGATCAATGTTTCTCTTCCCAAGTTGTAGTTCTCGGATAGATATTTCTAACGAGATATTGTGCGCATCAAACGAAGATCGTATGCTAAAGTTACGACCCCAGGAAGTTGATGTACCAATTTACCCAAACGGGGCCCACAGTTTGGTGTTTCATCTTCTAGGGTTAGGTTTTTGGATGTTTAGGGTATTCCATTGTTTCTCAACAATAAATAGGCCTTCGAGCCTCATTGCAACACAGTTTAGAGGCATGTAGCCGCCACATCTCTTCTCAGAGACAAGCTACCATCACCCTAGCTGGTTTCTTTCCATTTTTGTTTGTAAGCATATTTCAGTATTTTACATTAATGAAATGAAGTATTATTTTCGCTGCATATTTGTGTATATGGTTATCTGTGTATTTTTTTGTGTTCATGTTTAAATCTGGTTTAGTGGTATCAGAGCGGTCTGCTTTTTTTTCTCTGTTTTTCTTTGCATGTCCCCAACGAGGTCGAGATATAAGGAGTTAGGGCTTGAACTGGTCGAACCTTTGCAAGACCAACCTCGCAAATCCTAACGGCCTCCCATGGTGGATGAAAAGAAAGATAAGGGGGTAGGAGATCCTATCAAAATCTTGCTTGAAGAAGCCCTTGAGCGACAAAGGAGCGTGATGATGGATAACTTTGCCCAGATCCTTCAGTAGCTACCCAGGGGTGACGCATCGGCTTCCAACAGCTACTCTGGAAACGCCACATCGATTAAGGTACAAGTTAATTTTGAAATCCCCATATTCGAGGGTTAGATAGACGCAGATGTTGTTGAAAAATGGTTAAATCTGCTACAGGGTTATTTTTCTGTTCATGATTTTTCTAGTCGAGAAAATATTATTTTTGCTCTTCTCAAAGCAGCGCCCCACGTCAAGGACTGGTGGGAAACCTAGTACGAGCATAAGGATGAAAGTATAGCCTTACTATTTTTAGTCGTACCCACTTGGAATTCATTTCAGGACGCCATCAAGGAGCAGTACTACCCTGTCAGAAGCTATGAGGATCAATACATAATGTGGACCATGCTGCGGCATGGAAGGGACCAATATGTGCAGGAGTTCACCAAAATTTTCCATACCCTTCACACAAAGTTGGGTATCAAGGATTCGTAGCAGCATTTGGCACTCAAATACCGCGGCTTCCTACACAACTACATCCAGGAAGAAATAGAATTCCTGAACATCTCCTCGCTCGGCACTGCATACCGATATGTCGTCAAGGTCGAGCAAAATTTTAAACAGAAGAAGCAAGACTTTGGATCTGCAAATCCGAAGCAAGGGAAAGGTGCCCCCAAATCGCAAAACAAAGGACAAAGCCAAGGCGGGGCGGCCCAAGACAACCTGCCAAAGCTGCAAGCAAAGAACAGCACCGTGAAGCCGAAAAAGGACATGGGAAAGTGGTGTTAGTTCCATAAGAGCTCCACTCACAACACAAGTGAGTGTCGGGCCAAGCAATCACTGGTGGCTGAGCTAAAGGTTTTAGAATTGGATGCACGTTCCGACTCTGAGTCAGAACCCAACAAGGGGAATGACAAAGGGAAGCATATTATTAATGCGGAGCCCATCACCATCGTTGCCACCACGAAGATCCACAAGGAGGAACCCGAAGATCCAGAGGAGGAGGAGCATCTCTTCCACTCTCAGATGTGGGTAAAGCGCTCCCTGCTACAGGTCATTGTCGATAGCGGGAGCCAAAAGAACCTCATTTCGGCAAAGTTCATGAAGTAGTTGGGCTTACAGACCATAGCACATCCACAACCATACACCATCGGGTGGCTTCATCAAGGACAGGATCTTCGCGTGAGTCAACAGTGTCGCCTTCCATACAACATCAAGCCCTTCACGGATGAGACATTGTGTGACATTGCTCCCCTTGAAATTTGTGATGTATTACTAGGACAACCATACTTGTGGAAGCAACATGCTGCGTATGAATCAAGGCCCTGTGTTGTTATTGTTACTTTGGGAATTAAGTTGTACAGGATACTAGAGGTAGCACCGCCTACCGCCATCTCTTTGACTACTGCAAAACAATGCAGTAAGCTTGTTTCCAAAATCGGGAAATTTGTTTTCCTGGTGATATGCCCTCAAGGAAAGAAGAAGACGGTGGCCACGACCTCTAGACAGGGCCCCTCCGCACGACAACTACAGATGGACAAGGTTGTGGAGGAGTACGAGGACATCTTCACCTCCCTTGCAGGGGTTCCTCTACACTGTGAGGTCAAGCAGTCCATCGATCTGACCCTAGGTGCGCTACTACCCAATGGACCAATCTATCAGAGGTCTATTCTAGAGAATGATGAAATCAAGAGGAAAATTCAGGAGCTACTGCAGAAAGGTCACATCCGTCCAAGTTCATCACCCTGTGGGAGCCTGATCATGTTAGTACAGAAGAAGGATGGGACTTGGAGACTCTGTATTGGTTATCAGGTGTTAAACAAGATCATTGTCCATAATAGATACCTGATCCCACGGATTGATGACCTCTTGGACCAACTAAAGGGGGCAAAATATTTCAGCAGGATCGATTTGAAGTCGGGATATCACCAGGTACCAATCGAACCCTCCAATGTGTGGAACACTGCCTTCAAAGCCAAGCAAGGCCTGTTCGAATGGTTGGTGATGCCTTTCGGATTGACGAATGCTCCTGCAACCTTCATGAGGCTAATGGATGACATCTTGCGACCATTCACCAACCATGACAGCCACTTAATCTTCGACTATTCTCTCTTCTCCCAAACCTACCTAAAACCAAAACTCTTATTTCCTCTATGAAACTTTCCAAATCCTTCCTTATAGTTTTCTGGTCTCCTGGAAATGCACTCTGAACTACAAGGCTACTAGACATCCAATTTAATTTATGTTCATTATCACGCCATGGCCCAAATTTTGCCCAAAAAGTTAGCCACTTCACTCTTACAATAGCCACAAACATGTTCCAAGTTGGGACGCTACACAAGCAGAGTTATCGCATCCCTCTTCTCTCGCAACTTGCTTGAAAAAATGATAAAGAGGGTGAGTTATATGACATACATTTTTATGCACGGGGGTAGCCACACTGCCCCTCTATTTAATACACTTGAGACCACAAGGTGGCAAGCTCTATGTCCCAGATCTCCATTTTCCTTGATCCTCACCCCCATGGGTGGATCCTGTAGCCTAATTTCCATTATTTCTTGGGAGTTAGATTTACCTTATTCCAAAATTCCATGCAATTCTCTATGCCAATCCATAAGTGTATCCAAAGGCCATCCAATCTCCATTATAACGATTGTTATTATTATGGTATAAATTTTTTTAGGTTACAATCCCATTGGAAAAACCTCAAGTACTCCCCTTCATTTTGAAGACGGTACCTAGGGTAAACCCTAAAATATTTAAGGCACAAGGTTGGTCGATAGCAGGGCTTGAAACCATTGCAACAATATACTTATTAAAAGTTCAACATGTCATTTGTGAGGATTGAACCTGAGTAACAATCATTCCTCCTAACCACCCAAGTTAAACCCAATTGATGATACATACATAAATGCAAGCATTTAATAGGGGTTTAATGTTTTCTTAAATTTACTAATAAGTTAACAATGATAAAGATATCATAATAGTGGCTGAAAAACTTAACCTAATTGTGGATAAAAAAGGATATGCATTGGTTTATGAAGGGACCTTGAGGCCCAAGTTTCCCCCTCGAAACATGGTTTGGACCTCATGAAAGGAACCTTGTGTTAAAAATACCTTAACGGAAACCACATTGTTTCTTAGAGGGTAAAAATTTGTGAAGAGGTCATGTCTCATGGTTCAAGTACTTCATATCCCTCACGTTGTAGAATCTTTGTTTAGGGTGAAATACATAGGTCCCTGTTGTAGTTGTTGCAACACCCTCCAAAATTTTGGCTTGCACTCAAATTTTGGAGCCTTCCTTGGTCTTTTCCTCGATCGTTTCAAACACTCAAGCTCATCGCATGAGATTTCTTGAAATTCTTTCGCTCCTTTTGCCTGTTGGATTACTTGTCGTCTTTACATGTTTTACTGTTGTGTAATGTTTGTGAGCCTTTTCTAGTGGTTTCGAAGGTTGGTTCTTATGTAAATGAGTTTTCCTAACCATGTAAACATTTATCACACTCATACACAAAGTTTTGAACATTATCACACAAGTGTCATCAGGTCGTCCCAAATTATATCTTAAGTGTCACATTTGTCACATCTTGTCATGAGATAGTCACACAGAGGAGAATGCTTTGTTTGTTTGTTCTGATGATCTATGTTGTCATGTCGTCAAAGTATAATAAGTGTGTGATCATGAGTCAAGTACATCATGATTCCAACTCCCTTCCCACACAGCCATTTTCGGATCTTCCTGACTAAGCAACTTAGCTTCACTGAGCCTTGACTAAGATGCACACTATGCAGTCATAGCTCTCATTGATGTGACCTTGCTGCCTGGAACTACACAGTGCGCATTCACTATCCTCCAGGGCTATGGTTTTGTGCAATTTCAGAGTCTAGCAGCCTTCCTTGACCTCCATAATTGCATAGTTGTGCCTCATAGTCTTCCTTGAACTATGCACTTCGCAATTTCAGTCCTCGAGCTTTTCCCTTGCCTGTTGGAATCCCGCAATGCACAGAAATTCCAACCTCCCTTGGCCTCTAGAACTGCGCAGATGTTTCCTCCAGTTTCGTTCCCTTAGCTAGAACTAATTGTCCCAAAAGATTGCACAGATTCTCCCTTCAGGCCTCTCTGCTGCCCAGCCACACTTGCCTCTCAAAACTGTGCATAATTGTCTTCTCAGGGCCTCATTATGCAACAACCACTACTTGATTGAACTACACAATCCTGATCCTTAGTGGGCACTACGCAATTTTTCTCCTCAGTAAGGACTACGCAGAAAAGTTCCTCAGTCAAGCCTGAGCTGTGCTTTATGCAGTCTTAGTGATCAAGTTCTCCCCATATCGGCTGAAATTATGCAATGTGTAGTTACTAAGCCCTTCCTCCTAGTCTGTGACTTGTACTGAGCTCAGTTCATGGATAACAATGCATCATCTTAGACTAGGGAGTTTTGGGATTAATGTCTTCCCGTCATGAGTGAATTGCAAGAACAGATACACTATCAAGTCATGGCGAGATGATGAAGAAGGAGAAGAAGGAGGGAATCACACCTGAAAACTCACTTGTGTCTCTTCCTGGGTCGTGCTATTACCTCTCATTTAGAGGCTCACTTTTCTCTCCCCCTTTGTCATAGAAGATCCTCAACACAGTTGCACTGCACACTCACCACGCACACTCCCCTTAATTTTCGAAGACACCGTTGCATCACTCTCTTGTGCTGATAGTTAGATTCAAGGCAAATCTTTAAAGATTTGGCAATTGGGGCTTTATACCGGATGGGACTCCTACACCAAATGGTGTGAGGTCTAATTGGGACTTCATATCGAGGAGATCCCTTTAATGTTGGCAGTTCCATCACCATTAACATTCCTGGTACTAGAAGGAGTGCAACCCATATTTTATGGCGCATAGACCCACTAACCCCACTAATTTGTCTTCTTGTCAAGGAAATAACATTCACTCTATCTCCCTTATTCGTATTTCTGAAGGTGGAGACTCTTCCCGTCCTAGGCATGAACATGAAATCTTGTATGATTAGCTTCGGGTCGTCTACCCCATCACCCATCAATTTTCAAAAGTTGTTGGATTGATTCTGGGAGTAATCAGTCTTCCATACTCTCAAAAGAAGAACAAGACCACACCCACAGGTATAGTAGTCTCGTATGTTGAAGAAGTGGTCCTCGCCACTATTGAAGAATTATTAAACATTATGGAAAGGGAAGAAGAGCCTCCACTCTTTCAAGGAGGTAATGGAGGCAACCCCTTACTCTTGAGTTCAACTTTTGGTAGGACAAGTGAAGAGGAAGAAGAAGGAGAATAAGAAGAGGAACCATCAGATTCAGAAAAGGAAGGCAAGGACAATGAAGAGGAAGACATGGCAGAGCCAAATATGGATTGGACGACTCAAGGCCCATTGGTACTTTCAGGTGTCTTTTACAAGATGTTGAGGCTCATGGAAAAGCTCTTGACAAAGTATGACCGTGACAAGACAGTGAAGGTTGAAGATCACTCAAACAACTTTTACCTACGTTTGCAAACACTTGAGGTACGTTACAATGATATTACATGCAAACTTTTTCATGTACCTTGGATGGTAGAGAAGTTGTATGGTAACAGAGCCTTCCTCCAAACTCCATCCAGAATTAAAGCGAATTCAAAAAGATCTTTCTTGAAAATTTTGTTGAAGACAAGACTCCTACCATGTTATTAAAGGAGTTGGGTAATCTAAAGATGGCTCAGAAATAAAAATTTAGAGATTTAAATCAAAGGTTTAATCACATCTTGAACAAATTTTCCGACAACGCAAAACCTCATGACTCCATCACCATAGATTACTACACTTCTGCCTTGCCAACCAATATTGCGCAGTTTGTAAAGAAAACTGTGAGATAGACGTTAACAGAAAACTACGAAGAGGCAATCGTCATTAAGAAGGAATTGCGTGTTATTGGATACATCACAGATGATGAAACAACAAAGGAATCCAAGGACACAGGAAAGAGGCCTCAGGCCTCCGTGAGCAAGGCTAAAGAGAAATAACTAAATGATCTTGAAATCATGTCTCATCTCATGAAGTCCTTGACCAATGAAATGGATGAACTCAAACAAAGGACAAGCAAGACTACCGTGAGCATCAAGGCCCCCAAGTTCATGCTCAGAAGGAATGCAACTTTCGGTAGCAACAATAATTAGTCAACAAAATTTGCGGAGAGTTCCAATTTTGTCCTAAATATCAAAAAAATTGGCACGATTCGCATTGCACATTTCATAATGAGCATCATTCGAAGAAGAAGTGCCCACAATAAAATCATCTCATGAGTAGAATGGTTGTGCAATTTTTTGACTCAGTCATGCTTGAGGAGTAGGTTGAGCCTGATGAAGAGAATGAAGAAGTTTCTGTAGTTAATGAAGCTCCAATCATTGGGCATGGAGTAAACATGTATCATTATGTTCTCGCTGCCCAAAAGAGTATTGTCGATAAGCAACCTCTGAGTGATGGTTTGGCCCAGAAACAGAGCAATTGATACAACTTAAGAATCCAAGGGTCGACCATTGTGATTGAGGTGTCGAAGCAAAAGTTCAAAGAAAATATGTTAAGGAAACTCAATCCACTAGCTAACTAAGGATAGAACACTCAGAGTAAGTCTGGGAGAGCAGTCTCAACAAAAAGTGTTTTTTACAGCAGTAATGGCAGAACCATCCCTCCGGCAACCACAAACCAAGTTCCATCCCCAGACACCTCAGTCAGTCTACTTGCCATGGATTACAATATTGTAGGCGATATTAAGAAGGTTCGTGCAAATATTTCCATGTTCGAACTTACAAAGATCATGAGCCAATGAGATATCCTTCTACGGGCACTTGGGAAAACCTATTTAGGTAATGCCAACTCTTCAGACAAGGGATCTAGTAAGTCACCTGACACTCCCGCATTTGTACTTAATTCACTAACGATGGAGGCAAACACACTCTGTCCGTAATCCTTGTTAACATTTTAAATCTTCAACTTTAATGTGCATAATTTCTTGGTTTACTCAGGTGCATCAGTGAATGTTATGCCACTACCTATGGCCAAGAAGATCAATGCTAAATGGGAAAAGACAAATGCACAAATCATTCAACTAGATAGAACTCATGTCGAGGCAATTGGTGAACTCAGGGATGTAATCATTCGACTATCATCTAACAGAGGAGTTCACCAATGCATTAACATAGTAGCTGTGGACATTTTGGAAGCATATGGAATGTTACTAAGTAGAGACTGGTCAAGAAAGCTTCAAGGATACTTTTCCATATACTGGTCACACCTATGGCTTCCATACAGGGGAAGGAGCAATCAGATCTGGGTAGATTCGGAGAGATACATGAAGCACATGGTGACTCCCTTGAATGGACATAACGAACCAATGGCTTTCGAAAATTAATTTTTGGAAACATAGTTGGGGTGTTATCTCGCAGAGCCTTACCTAGTTCCACCAGACACACAGTTGGATCTCCTTCCATGTCCAACTGGTGATAATGAACTCTATACAGTTAGTAGTAGTAGCAGTAGTAGTACTACTAGTGTAGTTAACAATCCCTGTACATAATATGATATGTGGACTATGTACTTTGATGGATTCAAGACACAGGAGGGCTCTAGAGCTGGTTACATTTTAATAGACCTGCTGCAGAGAAAACATCTTATCTCTAGTCGCTTGGAATTTGAGTGCATGAACAAAACTACAGAGTATGAAGCACTGTTTTGGGCCTACAAAAGGCCATCAACCTCAACGTTGTCAGTCTAAAAGTGGTAGGTGTCTCCGAAATCATGGTGCATTATGTACATAACGTTATACATTGTGTGTCACCTCATCTAAAAAGTTATCAGCAAGAGGTATGGAGACTCATCTCTCACTTCCAAGATTTCAATATTATTTCAGTTCCAAGAATGTGTAATGTGACAACGAATGCCTTGGAAAATGTTGCTTCTAGGATGTCACCTTTAAGGGATGAATTTTCTATGGAAATTTTGTATAAACCTTCTGTCCTAGATAACATCACTAACTTACACATTTTTTTATGACGACCAATAGATATTGTAATTTATGGTGAACTTTGATGTATTCAAAGATGCAGCAATCGACGAGGATGAGCATGAAAAGGCACTGTTGGATGCAACCAATACAAGTAAAGGAAACCTCATCCCCAAGGGTGTGGTTTGATTAGAGAAGTTGTATGATCTGAGAACCACTTATGGGGGGCTGTTAATTCCAAGACCCACAGTTCCACTCTGTCGAATGAGAATATCAACTGGTGACTGAGAAAGATTCGAAGTATGTTAATCGCAATACTTGTTGCACACCACAAGAGAGGCAAGCCTTCATCTGCTTGTTTAAGCATTATCATGAACTCTTCGCATGGATGTACGATGAACTCAAGACATATGACACATGAATCATCCAACATGTAATACCAATCAAGGTAGGGGACAAGCCATTTCAACGGAAACTGAGGAAAGTTCATCTAACACTTTGAGCCCCTCATACAAAAAGAGTTGAGAAAATTGTTGGATGCTCAGAGCATCTACAAGGTGCGACATTCAACATGGGTATCAAACTTGGTTCCCATGAGAAATAAGTCCGGGAGATCTTCCTGTGTGTAGATTTTCATAATCTTAATCGTGCCTTGGACAAGGATAATTACCTTGTGTCATCCATGGAGAAAATACTGCAAATAGTATCAAGGGATGAAATGTTTTCTTTTCCCCATGGATTCTCAGGTTACAACCAGGTTTTGGTAGCAGAACCTAATAGATATAAAACTACTTTCAGGACGAAGTGGGACACATTCGCATTTCGACAAATACCATTTGGGCTAGTCAATATTGGTGCAACATTCCAATGTGCGATGGACATCACCTTTCGCAAGCTCATTGGACAAAGCGTAGTGGTCTACCTTGATGATGTGACAATATTTTCAAAACAGAGGTCAGACCACCTACGCCATCTGAAGAATATTTTTGAACAATGTCGTAAATATGGAATATCCTTGGATCCAAAAAAGGGTATCTTTGCAATGTTTGAAGGTAACCTCCTGGGACACATCAATGTTAAAAAGGGGATCAAGGTAGACCCGAATAAGGTCAGGACCATCACGCAGATTCCCCACCCAGTGAAAAAGAAGGCCATGCAGTCTTTCTTGGGGAAGATAAAATTCCTCTGAAATTTCATCTCCGACTATTCCCATATTGTTAAACCAATACAAGAGATGACCAAGAAGGACACAGTCTATAAATGGGATAAGAGGTAAAAGGACATGTTTTCATGTATCAAACAAGTTATAGTAGAAGCACCCACGTTGTATAGTCCCCACTTCAGTAAAGACTTCGTGCTCTACACTTTTGCTTCTGAAACTTCTCTTGTTGTCGTGCTAACTCAGAAGGACGAGTTGAACAATGAAAATCCTATCTCCTTCATGAGTGCAAGTCTGTAAAGACTAGAGTTCAACTACCCCACTGTGGATAAATAGGTTGATGCCATGTACAAGGTGGTAAAGGAATTCATACCCTATATGTTAAAGAACCATTGTGTTATCTTTGTTCCAAACCCAACAATCAGATCATTGTCATTCAATAAGAGCTAGGTGAGAGGGCGAACTAGATGACGAGATTACAAGACATCAAGCTAGTTCACACCATCAAGGGTCATGGTCTTTTCTAGCTAGAAACAGAGGCAATAAATGCAAAAGAGGAAGAAGAAGAGCTCGCAAGATGTGAGTAAGAGATTGAAAGGTACAACATTGAGCGAGCCACCCCCACTATGGACATAAACTCTTGGTAAACAGATGTGCGTCAATACCTCAAGCATGGCCCCATGCCCTCTCACTTCTCTACATGACAGAAGAGGGAACTTTGACTCAAAGCATTATCATATTAGTTGGTGCATGGGGTGATGTTCAAGAAGCACCACAATGGAGTATTTCTCAAGTGTTTGGAGGCACACGATTCATAAAAGGTTTTACATTATCTCCACGATGGACCAACCAAAGGACACTTCACGGGAAACACTACAACACATAACGTTATGTGGGTCGATTTTTACTGGCCTACATTATTCAAAGATGCTCATGCTTAGGTCTACAAGCATCCAGTCTGTCAAAGGTGTGTCGGCAAAAATCAGAAGTCAACAACCCCACTGCAGCCCATTGCAGTGGAAGAACCTTTTCAATAGTGGGGCTTGGATATCATTGGAGAAATTTTCCCACACTCATCGAAGTAGCACTACTATATCCTAATTGCTATAGATTATCACGTGATGGATAGAGGTAGTTCTACTAAAACAGATGAATGATCAGGAAGTGATCAGCTTTCTACAACAAAATATCATCTACGCGTTCGGCGTTCCTACATCACTTATTTTTGAAAATGCAACATACTTTTCCTCATTAATACTTTATTATTTTTCATTCTAAGATGTTATTATCTTCAAACATTCTGCTAATTATTATCCGTAGGGAAATGGTCTTCCTGAATCGACAAACAAGAACTTCATCCGTGTTATAAAAAAGACCATATTCTCTGAATCATGAAACTGATATTCTGCTTTGATGAATGCCTTATGGGTTTACCAATTCATACATAAACCTTCTTTGAACACCTCCCCTTACCTCCTAGTGTACGGAAAAGAAGTCATTCTCCCATCGAACATCTACTTGCTCTCTCTCCAATTGTCCCAAGAGTCCCAAGGCAAGCCATGTCTTCTAGTTCAACGTAGGATGGAAACTTTTCACAAGCTACAGGAAGAAAGGATGAAGGCTAAAGAAAAATTCTTACTTCACCAGAGTCGTATCAAGAGATGGTTTGATAGAAAGTCTGCAGGGAAAAATAGCTTTGGTGTGGGTGACTTAGTGTTAAAGTGGGATAAAGCCCACGAGTACAAAGGAAAGCACACTAAGTTTCAATCGATGTGGAATGGTCCATAGATAGTTCATGATAAGCTTGGCCAACACACGTATCATCTTCAATCACTCGACAGAAAGATTGGCTCTCTCCCTGTCAATGTCCAAGAATTTGGCTAGCCTTCTGTCTATATTCCTTGTCTTGATTACATATTTTGGCCGATAAAGTCTCAAAGGAAAATACGATCCATCCGAAAGGAGAATTTTGGTCCAACCATGAACTCATGGCTAGTCCAAAAACCTCATGACTATACTCAGTTTTTTTTGTTGGTGTTCTCAAGCTCATCCAATTAGTAGAAATGAAGAAGGGGGAAATCTAAATGAGAAAACCTAAATCAAAGGTATTTATATGCTTCTTAGAAGGAAAAAAATCTCCTCCTCTTAATAAGTTGTGATCCCTCTTCTGCCCCAAAATAAATAAGTGTTGATGCACAATTCTCGTTAACTAAATAAATAAACGTGAAAGAAGAGAAAGGCTTTCTATGTAGAGAGGTGAAGCAAGCGAATCCGTAGGGGTATTGTCCAGTCTCACTGGAAACAGAGAAATGTTTGTGTTCCTACGTGACTCTGTCAGAGTAATGCTCAGGCCTACTGGCAGCAGAGCAACACCAAAGATGAAAAACTATACTCTGAAAATATTAAGCTCGCGAGCTAAAGCCCTTCCCAACTTGAACCATTGTGATTACACTGCATCTTATGTTGTGTTCATCTGAGAAGGTATATAGGGGACTGTGGATGCCCATGGGGTAAGTGGTGAAGCTAAAATAATCTACACGATGAATCAATACTCCATGAGGAACCAAGTCCCTGCATAGAAGAAACTAACCAAGATAGTGAAGCCAAAATTCAACCAGTGTGTCACCAAGTGTTGTAGTTGCTGCAACACCCTCCAAAATTTTGCCTTGCACTAAAATTTTATAGCCTTCCTTGGTATTTTCCTTGATTACTGAAAACACTCAAGCTCATCCCATGAGATTTCTTGAAGTTCTTTGGCTCCTTTTGCTTATTGGATTACTTGTTGTATTTTCGCATGTTTGACTATTATGTAATGTTTGCGAGCCTTTTCTAGTGGTTTCAAAGGTAATTTCTTATGTGAATAAGTTTTCCTAACCATGTAAACATTTATCACACTCATACACAAAGTTTTGAATGTTGTCACACAAGTGTCATCACGGTCATCCAAAATTCTATCTTAAATGTTGCACTTGTCACATCTTGTCATGAGACATTCACATGGAGGGGAATGCTTTGTTTGTTTTTTCTAATGATCTGTGTTATCATGTTGTCAAAGTATGCTAAGTGTGTGATAACAATTAAAGTTCATCACAAGTATAACTCCCTTCCCACACACAATCATTTTTGGAAAATCTTCTCGCTCGGGCAACTTAGCTTCACAAAGCCCTGACTAGGCTACGTACTGCGCAATCTCAGCCCTCATTGATGTGGCCTTTATGCCTGGAACTGTGCAATAATTTTCCTCTAGGGTTGTGGTTATGTGCAATTCTAGAGTCCAGCAGCCTTCCTTGACCTCCATAATTGCGCAATTGTGCCTCCCAATCCTCCTTGATTTGTGCACTTCTCACTTTTATTCCTCGAGCTTTTCCCTTTCCTGTTGGAACCCCACAATGTGCAGAGAGCCCAACCTCCCTTGGCCTCCAGAACTGCGCAGATGTTTCCTTTACTGTCCTTCCCTTAGACGGAGCTCACTAGCCCCAAAAACTGCACAGATTCTCCCTTCAAGCCTCTCCGCTGCCCAATCCCCCTTGCCTCTCAAAACTGCACAAAATTTTCCTCCTAGGGCCCCATCCTACAGTAGCCACAAGCTAATTGAAATGTGCAATCTTGACCCTCGGTGGGCACTACGTAATTTTTCTCCTCGGTGAGGATTGTGCAACAAAGTTCATTATTCAAGCCTGAGATGCGCTCTCCACGGTCATAGTGATCAAGCTCTCTCCCTGTCAGCTGGAACTACGCAATGCACATTTACTAAGCCCTTCCTCCCAATCTATGACTTGTCTCAGGCTCAATTCATGGATAACAATGCATCAGCAAAGACTAGGGAGTTTTCACATTGATGTTGTCCCATCATGAGTCAATTGTAGGAAAAGGTACACTATCAAGTCATGGCAAGATGATGAAGAAGGAGAAGAAGGAGGGAAGCATGCCTAAAGACTCACTTGTAGTTGAACTTACGAGTGGACATATCAAGAGAAACTAAAGGAACACAAGTTTGCAACCACCTCCCAAGACCAAAGACCAATGAAGACCCCACATCATCAAGCTATGCAAAGGAGAAGAGAAAGCATATCCAAGAACACATCTATCACTCAGCAACAATAGCGGCTTAACATTGCCACATCATCAAGCCAGTCCATGTTAGCAGTGTCATGTCAAGTCGTGTCATGAGTTGTCATATGCCACATCACTAATGTGAACCATGTATATTGTAATCAAATGTATTGTAAAGTGGAAGTCCAAAGGACACACATGAATATGGGGAGTCATGTCAGTTGAAAATTCATAGGAACTTGAACAGTCATGAGCGTAGTCAAAGAGTCACAAGGGAGAAGCATCACCCCTTGGTTATATATACCCCCTCATTGTATGAGCAAAGGATTTTTCACCTTGGCTCCTCCCGCAAGGCATTAGAGAGATTAGTTAGTTCTTTAAGGAGCAAGGAGTGGCTCCAGTGTCCCACTACAGGGGCTAGTGATGTACAATGTAAATGTTTGTTTTGGAACTTTTGCTTAGTAACAAAAGCCTTTTTATGCCAGCGCGTTCTTCATGCATGAACTATGAATGTTTGTAAGACTATTCTGTTGATGTTTGTATTTCATATTTTCTTTCACATGTACTAAGATAGTTGAACTATTTCGATTATTTTATTTCTTATCTTATTGAGAATGTGTTGTAATGGTCGTTATCGTTGTCTCATCCTTGTGGACTATTACACAGGATACTAGACATATATTCCATTTTTTACTGGTTATAACGACTGTCGCATCTGCTGTGGACTATTCCGCTGGATGGTAGACAGATTGTTGGTACCATTTAATTGCCATCCTTTTCTTCTAGAAATCCATCATTTGTCTATCTTTTTCTCCCATAAACCCCTCATCGTCCATTGAAATTGATTAATCAAAGCATTATAGTCGTTATTTTACATAAAATTTAATTTGTGAATTTTTATGTTAAAAATTAGAATTTTTCAACAAAATTACAGGATGTCATGACTTCCTGTAAATGGTTTATGATGTGACATGTGGCATCACAGAAAAATCAAAACAAAGGATAGGAACGTGATATGGAATGTACATACATGGTGAAAGATCTATTCAACAGCGAATCTAAAGCTCTTAGATACATGGTCAATGCTGGTCAAACCCAGCCTTTTTGGTCACAAAAGCAGTAAAAAGCTAGAGTTGCCTAAACTGATTTCGATTTGCTTTGGAAATCAGTTAAGATTAGAAAAGACAAAAATCACTTTTTTGTAAAAGCAGAAACATCTGCATAATGTATGTACATTCAATTATAGAGGGAAAGTTAGTGAATATAGGATAGGAGACAAGCAAATAAAAGACTATGTATTGTATTGTCCAGAACGGTTGTTGTTCTTGTGTATTGTTTTCCAGAACATTACTCTTGCATGTGATTTGATTTCCAGAACTTAATTACAAGAATCGTTTTACCATTACAGTGCATATGCGTTAATGTTTTCATCACTTGAAGTTTCCTAAGTGTGCCATTGAAGCGTGGACGGGCCCTACGTGGAGATTGGTATACTTTTATTTTCATTTCCATAGCGTTTTTTAATCTGAATAGTATGAATAGCATTTAATGTTATTTTCTTGCCTGTGAGTTTATTGATTTGATTATAAGTTCTTGCAAGTAATACTCATGGTGATAGCTTGAGAATTCGATTTCTAGGTCATTGAACAATATCTTGTAAAAGATTTGATCAATCATTGGATTTCGAAGTATCTCTGTGGACTCCGTTTTCATGCATTTAAAATTTCAGTGTGCTTAAATGAGCTTTTGGTTTTCATGAATTCTTAGTGTGTTAGCTGGAAAGAGCTTTTGTGAATGATATCCTTGTAAGAGGGTTGAAAACTCAGACTAGTAACATGTTGTTTCTTGAGAACAGTTAGTTAAATTAGATGATTTGAGTGTTAAGGTGTGAGAGGAAACATATTTCAATCTCCTGTAAAGGAGTGTTGTAGTATGTCACAATAGACACTTAGTTAGGTAGATGAGATCCTTTTATGTTTATAGACTTTAGACACGTGCCTCTAAGTTTACCTACCTTGGTTGATATTAAATCTAGTCTAATCTAGCACCCTAGATTGGCCACTACATTTTGGCGCCGTTGCCGGGGAGGCGCAGTTAGAGGATTTCGAAAGAAAAACCAAACAAAAAAAAAACAAAACATAGATTTGATTTTAATTGTAATTTTAGAAGTCATGTTTGCTTATGCCTAGATCAAGATAATAAAGGTAGATTCATAAAAACCCCCCATCCAAAAACTAGCCTACCACCAGGAGCAGACCCTTTAGGAAAAATTGAACACACAACACCAACTGAGAAAGTCACCATACAAAAATTAGAGGATAAACACAAATCAGGCCAAAGACTTACACTTATTGAGAGACAAATCCTATTGGCACACGAATCACAAAAGAAACATCTCCCTGAATCCTCTACAAAAAGAGAAAGTAGAAAAATAACTCAACAGTCTCTAGAACAACTTCTCTTTGGAACATGTGACATTGAACAAGCAATTAAATCACCAGAGGAATCTATCAAAATGGCTGAGGAAGGGGGAGGATCAGCAAGAAGACCCACTCCTGAACAACAACAAGATCAAAGAGAGGAGGAGGAGTCAACCTTTAAATTTCCTATTCACGAACCAGAAGGCAATCATGATGAGGAAATAAAAGTGAAAAACATACCTCCTTCTGTATTACCAAACTTCTATGGCATGGCTTTAGAAGATCCAGATTCATTCTTGTTTGATTTTGGCATTGTATGTCGAACATATGGTTACACAGATGATGCCCATAGGCTTAGGCTCTTCCCAGCAACATTAAAAGCATCAGCACTAAGATGGTTCATGGGACTTGGTCAGCATGCAATAACTAGTTGGGATGGCATGAGAAGAATATTCCTAAAGAAATACCAACCTTATTGTAGATCAAAAGATTCTAAAGATGATATATTTAGGATGAATCAACAAGAGGATGAAAATCTAGAGGAGTACTCGGAACGATTTACTTACAATTTACAAAAATCAAAACATCGATCCATGACTCTTGATCTCATTCTAACAATATTTTTGAAGGGCATTCGAGAGGAATACTTAGATGATCTTAATTTGATGGGAAAAGGTGATATTTCCACCTTACCTTTCGAAGAAATTGCTGATTTATGTGAAAAGTATTCTAGGAGCAAAGCCAAAATTGGAAAAAGAACCATATCATCCAAAGCCACAAAATCTGCTTCAGCAAGTGCCACAAGAGCTAAAATAGGAAATTTGTTAGAGGATCAAAATAGATCTATTGAGTACCTTAGGAACTCAAATTGACACTCTCAAAGCTAAGAAAAGACAAGAAGAGGAAGATCAAATGATGGTTGTCTTTTGTCCAAAATGCCAGAAGAAACATGCTTTAAAAGACTGCCCATTACAAAACATTCAAGTTTGTGCCTTTTGTACTGAAAATCATGATATATTTCATTGCTCTAAAGTCAAGATTTTGCATAATTGTAATGTGGCAGCTAACACAAATATGGAGAATGCGTATTTCATGGGCGCAAAGAGACCATGGAAGCCAAGACCTCCACCTCAAGGTATGTTCCCAAACCAGAATTTGCAATTTCCTGCACAAGATCAGATGTATGCTCAGAATTCGTGGAATACACCCATGCCATGGCAGCACCAAAATTACCCACAACAACAATGGAGACCATCTCAGCAATACTCTCAACAATATCAACCATATCCTCAACCATACCAACCATATTCGCAGCCATATCAACAGTATCATCAGCCATATTCACAATATCCTCAAACATATCAGCAATATCCTCAGCAGCAAGTTGTTTACCCACATCAACCCCAACCCACTCAACAATCATTGCTTGCTCCTCCACCAATAAATCCACCACAATTACAACTTCCATCTAACCAACAACATCCTAGACCTACTCAGATCCCTGCTCAACCTGTACCAAATCCAAATAACAGAGCAGAGAGACCAGCTTATAATGTAAATGAGGGACCATCATATCCCACATTACCTTTGCAAAATATCAATTTAAGGTCTGGTAAGGTACTTCACAAAGAATCTCCAACAGCTGATAAACAAGAAGAAAATGAAGAAAATGAAAATGAAAATCCAACTCAAAGGAAACAAAATGATGACATCAAAAATAAACAAATGCAACCGTTGCATCCACCACCTTTTCCAGACAGATTGGTACAAACAAAAATTCCCATGTCTATACCACAATTTGATGTTTTAGATGAGCTAAAGAATGTCTATATAAAAATTCCACTACTACAAGCCATAAAAGACATTCCCATATATACTAAAGCCATCAAAGAACTGTGCCTTAAGAAGCCTACTAGGAAAAGAGTTGATCCACAAACTATTTATGTTATTGGACATTTAGCTGGCCTTATGACAAACACCATTTCAATGGAAAAGTATGTTGATCCTGGTATTCCTGGAGTCACTACAATCATTAACAACATACATATTCCAAACACCTTAATTGACCTTGTGGCCGCAATAAATGTGATGACTCTTGAAACAATGAAAACACTCCAGCTCACAAACTTGCAGCACACAACAATTGTTCTAGAGCTCGCTGATAGGTCTAAAGTGATTCCTGAAGGGATTTTGGAGGACATAATTATTTCACTGGACTCTTGGGAGTATCCAGTGGACTTTTTAGTTCTTCGGCCAAAATCCAATTTAGGAGAACACCCTATCATCCTTGGTAGACCATGGTTAGCAACTGTTGATGCATTCATAGGATGTAGATCGAGTAATATGATCATTTCATGAGGAACTGAAAGAAAACAACTCACTCTTTACCCATCAGCACAATCACCAGCAGTAGCACACAATTTATGGCTTGATGATAAATACAATGATAAGGCAGAAGTTCAATCTATTTTCAGCATCAACCAAATCTATGATTTTCAAGAACATAATAATGATGATATGGTAGAATTATTCCTTTCTCAACCTGATATTTCCGAAGAATTGAGAAATGATCAATACCATGCTGCAGATGAACTTTTGGTACAAAATTTTTAGGAAACATGCACCATTCATTCCTTGCAAACAATATTTCAGAACATTTTTCCTATCCAATCTATCGCAAACACACAGAGCAAGACCAAAGATATTAGTCCAGGAAAAACTTTGAATATTGGCACTCACCTAGACTCATCTCAAGAGGAAAAATTGATACAATTATTGAGAAAATACCAGAAAGCATTTGCTTGGGACTACATCGATATGCACGGAATTCACCCTGAAACATGCACTCACCACATTTATACGGATAGTAATATCAAACCAGTGAGGCAACCGCAGAGATGAATGAATCCCATGCTTCAGGATATTGTTAGAGAGGAATTACAAAAACTGTTGAAAGTCAATTTTATCTATCCTATCTGTGACAGTCAGTGGGTATCCCCATTGGTTGTAGTGCCCAAGAAAAATGGCGAGTGGAGGATTTGTGTTGATTACAGATAATTGAACAAAGCAACCCTCAAAGATTATTTTCCACTACCATTTATTGACCAAGTGCTAGACACATTAGCTGGGAAATCATCATTCTCTTTTCTTGATGGTTTCAGTGGCTACAACTAGACCAGGATAGCCTTAGAGGACCAGGACAAAACCACTTTTACTTGTCCCTGGGGCACTTATGCTTATAATGTTTCACCATTTGGACTTTACAATGCTCCAGATACATTTCAGAGACCTGTATTAGCTATTTTTGTTGATTTATTTCATGATTGTGTTGAAGTTTACATGGATGATTTTTCAGTGTATGGTAATTCATTTGAGCATGCATTAGAGAATCTTGAAAAAGTTTTGAAGAGATGTATTGAAGCTAATATGTACCTGAGCAATGAAAAGTGTTTTATGATGTTAAATGAAGGGATAGTATTAGGACACTATATTTCTTCTCAAGGCATTAAAGTTGATCCATCAAAAATCCAGATCATTGTCAATTTACCAATTCCGAAGACTCAAAAAGAGGTAAGAAGTTTTCTTTTGTATGCAAGCTATTACAGAAGGTTTATTGAACATTTTAGTAAAATAGTTTTACCTTTGTTTAAGCTTCTAGCATAAGACACACCTTTCAACTGGAATGAGAATTGTCAGCAAGCATTTGAAACACTCAAAGAAAAGTTATCAACCACACCAGTCTTAAAAGGACCTAACTGGAACCTACCATTTCACATCTTTACAGATGCATCTGATACTGCACTAGGTGCCTCATTAGGCCAAAAAGAGGAGTATTTTCATTATGCCATCTATTTCATTAGTAAAAATCTAACACCTGCAGAATTAAACTACACAGTCGCTGAAAAAGAAATGCTTGCAATCATACATGATGTGAATAAATTCCGACATTATATAACTGGTTATGAGGTTTTTGTACATACTGACCATTCTGCCATTAAGTATTTAATGAATAAACCAGTAACCAATGGCAGAGTTACCAGATGGCTGTCATTATTACAGGAATTTAATATCACAATGTTAGATAGACCAGGTAAGGAGAATCAGGTGGCAGATTTTCTTTCTAGACTGCAAAATCCAAGTGAGGTTGTTCCGGTTGAAGATTCTTTTCCAGATGAAAATTTATTTGCAATTTCAATAGTGAATCCTTGGTATGCTGACTTGGCCAACTATTTGTCCACAGGAAGAACACCTCCATATTTTACTCCAAAGGAAAAGAAGAGGCTAATCAAACAAAGTGCTTGATACTCATGGGTTAATGGAGATTTATTTTACACTGGTTATGATATGATTATTAGATGATGTGTAAGAAATGATGAAATAATTGATATTCTAAAATCTTGCCATGATGAACCGTGTGGTGGGCATTTTGCAGCTAAGAGAACAACATTCAAGATTCTTAGTCTTGGATACTACTGGCCATTTATTTTTAAGGATTCCAAGAAGTATGTGAAGAGTTGTGATAGTTGTCAAAGAATGGGCAGGCCAACAGCTACAGATGAAATGCCACTTCAGCCTCAAGTACACTTAGAGCCATTTGAAAAATGGGCTCTAGATCTCATAGGACTCATCAATCCAACTTCCAAAGGTAAAAATTACATCCTAGTATGTACTGATTACGTGACAAAATGGGCTGAAGCCAAAGCACTAGTCCAGGCAACTGAACAAACCGTGGTAAACTTCCTTTTTGAAGAAATTTTTGTAAGGTATGGGGTACCAAGGGAGATAGTGACAGATCAAGGTACTCAGTTTACTTCAAATCTAGTTAAAGACATCACAGAAAAATATCAAATCAAGCACAAAAAAAGTACACCTTACCATCCACAGGCCAACGGCCAGGTGGAATCCACAAATAAAACATTGGAAGGAATTATCACTAAGATCGTAGAAATGAACAGAAAGAATTGGGAAGAGAAGCTCAAAGATGCACTCTGGGCTTATAGAATCACGTGAAGAACACTATAGGATTTACACCATATCAGTTGGTGTATGGCAAAGAGGTAATGCTTCCTATTGAATTTCAAATACATACTTATAAGATCGTTGCAGATTTAGGAATTGATCTCATTGAAGCCCAGCAAGAGAGAATTCAGCAATTGAACCAGCTGGATGAAATGAGGCAGCAAGCAGAGGAGACAACACTCCTAATGCAGAAACAAAGGAAGCAGTGGCATGATGCA
Organism: Pinus taeda; assembly: GCA_000404065.3. NCBI lineage: Eukaryota > Viridiplantae > Streptophyta > Pinopsida > Pinales > Pinaceae > Pinus > Pinus taeda. Next base: position 68,471 of record APFE031180059.1, read on the forward strand.
CACATAAAAAAGAAACAGTTCAAAGAAGGAGACTGGGCTTTACTCTTTGACTCTAAATTCAAAGATCATAAAGCCAAATTTACCACACATTGGCTGGGCCCATATGAAATAGTTCAAGTTTATGAAAATGGATCAGTCAATCTTACTACCATTGATGGAGAAGGCCACCCCTTTCTTGTCAATGGCCATAGGTTGAAACTCTATCATAAGCCCCTCAACAAGGAGGATTTTCTTCAAACTGTATCTCAGCAAAGGGAGGTTGAAATATTGCAGCCTTCAGCTGTGATATCTCTACCTTAGTTCATTTCATTTAAAAAAAAATACAAAAATACAAAAATACAAAAAATACAAAAATAAAAATAAAAATATA